>OX451218.1:18021335-18196933 GCA_949628195.1 Phasia obesa
TGGGGCTGTGTAAAATCATTGGTCTATGCATATAAGCCACAAACGCTTCACCATTTGGAAGACAACATTCGCCGTGTTATTGCCGATATACGGCCACAAATGTTGGAAAAAGTCATCGAAAATTGGACGTCCAGATTGGACTACATTCCAGAAATCATATTTCATACTCCCTTCAGCGTCATGCTAAACATTTTGGCAAAAATTTCGTCTATATTTTTCTAAAAAATAAATTTCTCTGAATTAGACTTTGCATTATAATTCCAATTAAAATTTAAATCGAATTTGATGTTTAAAAAAGTTTTAGATAAATAAAACTTTATATTTTATATCTAATATTTTCCACGAATAAAAAATCTCGCTAATTGCAAAATATTCCACTTTATTTCTCAAAAAAAAAACAACATATTTGCCAAAATTGTGTTGTGGCTTTAGC
This sequence comes from Phasia obesa, assembly GCA_949628195.1. NCBI lineage: Eukaryota > Metazoa > Arthropoda > Insecta > Diptera > Tachinidae > Phasia > Phasia obesa. Next base: position 18,021,769 of record OX451218.1, read on the forward strand.
ACAGGAGTTATGAGCTTCAAAGTAAAATATGTTTTTTTTATTTTCATTATTCTTTTCGTATTCTATCCTGCGGTTATGCAAAAGCAAGACCAGTATTTTTGGTAGCTGCAACTTCATCACCCATTTTTTTTGTTGTTTTTTTGTTAACTATAACAAGTTTGTGTGAATATATTTAGTTTTTATCAAGTCTGTCTACCATAAATGTTGACGATGTTGATAATAATGATGTTTTTGAAATGTGTGGCATGGCATGCCATGCCAAGCTAAGACCGCCAAAGTACTTTCTAAAAAACAAAGTTTGTAATTTGTTGTTGTGTTCACTTTGTTATCTCTCATACAAACTCTTCTACAACTGTGCACTTTATGTCTGTAAAATGCATTGCTCTTCTTCTGTCTTTCGGAAGAATATAAATTTCAAAATAATTTTTTTCGGTTTGTTATTTCGTGCACTTTATGTGTTATAATTTTTTCCATGTACTGCAGCTTTTCTTCGCGGTCTTTTTGTCCTGACGTATGTATGTGTTTCTCTAGATATCATAAGCCGACATAAAACAATACACAGACAAGGGGGCACGTTTTAATTCATAGTAACAAACATAATATTGCCAGACTGACGGCTACAGATAGTGTAACTATTTAGACGGGTTAGAGGGAGAAGGATATTGAGAAATAATAACACCAAATTTTATGTTTTTCAAAACGTTATAAATTATGTGTTTATTCAATTTTGATAATTTTGTACGGTAAGTATTTATAACAAGGTTTTATATAGGGTAAGTATATAGGTAAATAATTTTTAGGTTAAGGTAAGTATTCAACTTTAATAATTTTAGTTCATTTTTAGGTTTTATAATTTTATTTGTAGATTTTAGGTTTTTTATTATAGATTTTAAGTTTTAACAATTAAGTTAAGTTTTAGTAATAGATGTAAGTTTTATCACTAAATTCAAAAGTTTTAACCTTTTAATAGTTTTTAATTTTATTATATTTAGATATAAGTTTTAAATAGGTTGTAAGTTTTATGCAGTTTTTTCACTATTTTTTATTGAAGCGAACTTAAAAACGGGAGCGAGCCGGCAGCGAGCGATCTTAATGAAGATTGACGAAAGATATTTTTTTTTTGTTGAGTTTAAATTGAAGTTGGCTGCAGTTACATGGGGGCGTTGATGATTCCAGGGTTTGGGTTTATACCATTGTTCGAATGAACATTCTCCCGGGCCTAGAAACTTCATTTAATTATTTAATTTGCTGATGATCCCATGATCAGCCACCCGAAAGATGAATCTTGGGCCACAAGGGATCCACCATCAATATGTATGGTATTGGGTTGCAAAATGGTAGTATACAAATCACCACCAATTTCCATAGATATTGGAGTGTTGGAGTAAAATTCCGGGTCTGCTAGGGTAATCCTGCACACTTTGTTTTTTATTTCTTCATTCATTGGATGAGGGTATGGTTTTTTGGGTAAATCGCTTACAACTTCCATATAGATTTCAAATTGTAAGTTTAAATTGTAGTTTGGTGCAATTGTAGCTTTGACATACTCTGCGTTATCTATATGGAACGCTTTTAGCCAACTGTCGCGGACAAATGATGAAGCTATCCGGGATTTCGTCAGGCTAGGGTTTAAAATAGCTCTTGCCAACTTATTTCCTTTATTCATAATCACTTGAAGTATTGTAGTTGGAACAAATGTTTTAGTGATACAGGTTTGGATTACAGCTGCCATGGAGGAGGTTGTTGTTGATGAGCGTCTTTGAACTGGGGTTGGTTCATCAATTCTGGGAGAACTGGATGCTTGCCCACGGTCATCCTTCAAATCCTTTAAAATCCTTGCTGGCCCATGAAGAAGAGTATGGTGCTTACTACTGCATTTTGTACAGCGTGCTTTACTGGTGCATTTGTCTATTAAATGGTTTCTTGCCAAGCAGTTGACGCAGTAGTGCAGGCGGACTGCAGTTTTATATTTTTCTGCTAGATTTAACTTGTTGAATCTCTTGCAAGACGACAAGCTATGGTCCGCCTGACAAATGCCACATCCAAAATGACGTTTGGGTGTACGGGTGTGTTGGCTGTTTTTACCCCTGTTTGATCTATGTTGTGGACGAGAGCTAGTTTGGCTTTGTCTGTGTGATCGTGGACGATCATTGCGGCTTTTATTGGAACCACGGCTATTGTTGTTGGATGCCATTTTCTATTTAAAAAGTGAAATTTTTAAGTGTTAATGTATTATGATGAATAAAGAGTTAGTGTGTTAGGATGAAATTAGTATGGGTTAGTGTTGTGTAATGCAGTGAAGTTAGTAGAGTTGTTAGGGTTTGAGTATTACAAATTAGACTAAGACGTAGGTAGAACAACAACTTTAGTTATCGGTCGGGTTAAAGTTCCTGTCGAAGTGCGTACGTCAACAACTCTGTTTCTTCTGTCGGAACCTGGGTAAGTCTTTATTACACGTCCAAGTGACCATTCGTTGGGTGGTAAGTTGTCTTGTCTAATTACAACAATATCATCAACTTCTACTGAACGTCGAGGGTTTTTCCACTTATATCTTTTATGGAGCTCTTTAAGATATTCATCTTTCCATCTTCTGCAAAAATAATGATGTTGAATCTTTAACTTTTGCCATCTGTTTGCCAGGGTAATGTTTTCATTACAGAAATCTGGTTCTGCGGGGGTGAGTAAGGGTGAACCAATCAAAAAGTGACCTGGTGTCAACGGGTTTAGATCCTGTGGGTGTTCACTTGACGGGCTTAAGGGTCTAGAGTTAAGGCATCCTTCAATCCTTGCAAGTAGTGTTGCGAACTCTTCATAAGTGTACTTTATGTTGTTTAGCTTTTTTAGGTGGGACTTGAAACTTTTAACACCTGCTTCCCATAAACCTCCCATATGAGGTGCTCCTGGAGGTATAAAGTGCCACGTCAAGTTTTGAACACTATTATTTGATGTTACAGAACCTTTTAATTGTTTGATGAATTCCTGTCGCTCTTTTTTAATCATTTGGCTTGCTCCAATGAAATTTGTTCCATTGTCTGAGTAAATGGCGACAGGGCTTCCCCGCCTCGAAAAAAATCGAGCGAACGCTGCCATAAAGGCTTGGGTAGACAAATCAGATGTAGGCTCCAAGTGGATAGCTTTTGTTGCAAAGCAAACAAAAACGCATACGTAACCTTTTGTAATTCTGCATGCTCTGCCATTATAAACTTTAATGTCAAATGGTCCAGCGAAATCTATTCCAACATTAGTAAAGGCTCGGGTAATTTGGGTGCGCTCTGGTGGCAAAGCAGCCATAAATTGGGTAGTTTGTCTATTCTTATACCTCGTGCATGGTAGACATTTGTTTACAACAGAACTAATGAGGTTCTGAAGTTTGGGAATCCAGAATCCTGACCGTATTACCCTCAGCATCAGTTGATTTCCTCCGTGTAGGGTAATTAAATGCACATGTGAGGTTAACAATTTAGCAAATTGACTTGCGTAGGGTATTAAAATTGGATGTCTTTCAGAATACGACAAACTGTTGGAATTAGCCAGTCGACCATTGGCACGCATAATCTTTGCAGAATCTAAAAATGGGGTAAGTGTAAGTAGGTTACTTTTTCTGGGTATTGGGTTATTTCTTTGAACACAATTATAATCTTCATTAAAATATTGTTTTTGACATAAAATGATAAGTCTGTCTCGTGTTTGTTTAATTTCTAATGCATCAATCTCAATACTTGGGTGGGTTGTTAAAATTTCAAGTCTGTTACTGACTGTATGAGAATTGTTTCGATCAAGTATAATTCTATCATTTCGAACTGTGTTTCTCCGGGTACATGCTGCACGATCACAAAATCGATAGACATATGACATGACTCTTAGTGCTTTAGACAATTTTGAAAATCTTGACAAAATGTCTGTGTTTGTGTTAATCGTATTTTCCAAGGAAGGGTTAATATTTACCGTTGTAGAAAACGATTGATTAATTTTAGCTTCAGCTTGAGTTATAAATGGTTTTTGTGTTATTGGCCATGCTGCAGCGGATTCTTTCAACCAGGAAGGTCCATTCCACCATAGCGTGTGATGCTTTAGCTCATCTGCGTTACATCCTCGACTAGCAATATCAGCAGGGTTATCATGAGAGGAAACGTGGTTCCAATTGTCAACTCCAACGGTTTCCAGAATTGTAGATACTCTGTTGGCTACAAATGTGTTCCATGAGTTAGGGTGTTTACTGAGCCATGCTAGTACAATTGACGAATCTGTCCAAAAATACGTCTGATGAAGGGGTAGTTTGAGCTGGGTAATTAAATTGTGTGTCATGTTAGCCAATAACACTGCACCACAAAGTTCTAGTTTTGGTAACGAGATAGCTTTGATTGGTGCAACTCTTGTCTTGGCGAAGAGTAGGGTTACTGTATTAGGACCGTCTATGGGTGTAACTCTTGCATATAATGCTGCAGAGTAGGCTTTTTCAGAAGCATCTGAAAAGCCATGAAACTCAATTTTTGCCGAAGGTGAAAAATTAATCCATCTTGGAATACTAATTTGATTAATGTTATCATAGAACTGCAGAAACTTTTGCCATTTTATTAGGGTGAGTGGGTTAAGACATTCATCCCAAGCTGTGTTATCTTGCCATACTTGCTGCATAATGATTTTAGCAGAGACAACAATTGGTGCTAACCAACCAGCTGGGTCAAAAAGACGAGCTATATCTGATAGTACAGTTCGTTTTGTGTATGCTGATTTCCTCTCAATTAACGGCACATTGAAAAAGAATTCATCTTCCTTCGCTTTCCATCTGATTCCAAGTGTTTTGGCGTTGTTGGATTCGGGTAAGGTTAATAGATCCACATCTAAAAGATGATCTTCGGGTAGGCCACTTAAAAGTTCTTTAGTGTTGGATATCCATTTTCGTAGAGGGAAACCAGCAGAGTCAAGAGCTGAGATCAACTGAGATTGTGCAATTTTAGCTTCTTCTACAGTATGACCACCAGCCAAGACATCATCAACATACATGTTGTTTCGCAATACTTCTGAAGCGATTGGGTGGGTATTTTGAATGTCTTTGGCTAATTCGTGTAGGGTTCTAATAGCCAAATAGGGTGCACAGTTAACACCAAATGTAACTGTTTGCAGTTCATAATCTTGAATGGGTTCGTTGACGCTTTTTCTAAATAAAATTCGTTGGTAGGGTGTGTGGGTAGGGTTTAATAATATTTGCCTGTACATTTTTGTAATGTCGGCATTAAAAACGAATTTGTAAAAACGCCATTTCAAGATAAGTACAACTAAATCTTGTTGTAGGGTAGGACCAGTGTGTAATGCATCATTTAAGCTGTTACTGTTCGATGTTTTGCTGGAAGCATTAAAAACTACTCGAACTTTTGTGGTTACTCTATCCATTTTGACAACAGCATGATGGGGTAAGTAATACTGGGTGTTTGAAGATGCGTTCGGGTTATATTGAACGGGTTTCATATGACCTAAGTCAATGTATTCTTGAAGCACGTTATCATATTCGACTTTTAGCTCTGGTTTCTTCATTAAATTCTTCTCGTTCCTTAAAAATTGTGCCATTGCAACGTGGCGAGAGTTTCCTAACTCTACGGGTGGGTATTTGAACGGAAGATCTACCTGATAACGGCCATTGGGTACTCGACGGGTTGTTGTCGTATAATTTTCTTCACAGGAACATTCTTCTTCAGAAATATTGGGTTTTGTGGGTATTTCTTCAATTTCCCAGAATTTGGTCAAAATCCTATCAAGCGTAACGGAACTGAAGTACGATACTACTGTTTGGGTATTGGGTGAGTTCTGAACGGGCCCGGTCAAGATCCAACCAAACTCAGTTTCTTGAGCTATTAATGTGTCTAGAAATTCTTTCTTAACACCAGATTTTAAAATTTGGGGGTAAAAATCGCTGCCAATAATAAAGTCGATTGGTCGGCTTTTGTAGAACTTTTGGTCAGCTAACTGAATATTTTCGAAATCTGTAATAAGGGTTGGGTTTAAGTTTTGGGTGGGTAAATTCTTCGTAAGAGTTTTTACAACGATTGCTTGGATATTCAGTTTGAAATTGTTTTGGGTGTTGGATCTCAACAGAACTTCACAAAGTTTATTTGATCGGGCCGAAACGACTTCATTCAATCCAGATATTTCGGCTACTATTGGGGTTGTTGGTAGATGCAGCTTCCTTCTTAACTTATCGGAAATAAAGGAAAAGTCCGATGCTGGGTCAATAAGTGCTCTTGCTGGAAACATTTCTCCATGGACTTCAACGTTCAGAACTGCAGTTCCTAATAACTTTGTTCTATTATCTAATATGGGTTTGCTTGATCGGGTTTGTGTAGAAAATGTCTGTAATGCATTTCTTGATGTTGATGGTTGGTTATCATCAACTTGAATGTTTGAGTTGGTTGGGTTGGGTTTGTGTAGAAGGGTATTGTGTCTTCCACCGCAATGTCTACATGTAAATGTGCTACGACAATCTTTAATTACATGAGCGATTGCTAAACAGTTGTAACAAATCCCATTCTTTTTCACAAAATCAATTCTTTCAGTAACTCCCAATGATGTGAACGTTGAACATTCACGTAATGTGTGGCTACTTTTGCATAACTTGCAAATTGAACCGTCGGGTTTATTTTGTGTGTTGGAGTTACTTTGTACATTTGATTTGTTTTGTCGATTTTGGGTATTTGGGTGATTTTGTGTGGAATTTGGGAATCTGCTATTATTTTGTGGGTGTGGGTTATTTTGAGTTGTGTTATGAAAAGCTTTACCTCTTCTATCAAACTGATTTCTATTTTCTTGGAAAGTTTTTGGCTTTGGGTTTGGGTTAGGGTTGGAAATTGTATCTATTACATCATTAACGGATGTCAATTCCTTAAATGTATTTGTTAAGAATACGTCAAGATCAGTCCAAGAGGGCATTTCAGCACAATCTTGAAGAGTTTTTTCAAACTCTCTTCGGGTTTCTCGGGGTAATTTGGTGGAACAGAGATATACGAAGATCGGATCCCAGTTATCCGTATCAATCTCTAATGAATTTAAATTTGCAATACAGTAATTTATTTTTCTTTGAAGTTTTCTAATTGAGGTGCCGCACATTGTGTTTACTGCGGGTAAATTAAAAAGGGTTTTTAATTGTGCATTTATTTGCATTCTTCTATTCTCATACTGAGAAACCAATTGGTTCCATGCAATTATAAAACCTTCATTAGTCAGAGGAGCGTTGTCTACTATCTCTTTGGCTTCGCCGCTAGTTTTTTGTTTAAGGTAGAAAAGTTTTTCTACACCACTTAAACGGGTATTGTTGCCATAAATGGCTTTGAAGAGATCTCTAAACGAGGCCCAGAACTTGAAATCTCCATTAAATGTTGGCATATCGCATGGGGGTACATTGAAGGCGCCGGAATTGTGGTTAACCGGAGGCTCGGGTAAATGGGGTTGGGGTGGCGTGGGTAAATTGGCCTGAGCTTCAATGTGCCGGGTAATTGCTTCGATTGACTCATCGATCGAAATCGAACTCGTCCTGTAAAAATTTTTGGCTGACCTCACATGTTTAACAATTTCCTTGAAGTTGATCGCTTCCGCCTTAGCGGGGTCATTAATGTCAGGAGACTCCCTAATCTGCTTATATTTTCCATCGATGTTATGCCATAGTTCCTCAAGATCACGTTTTTTGAAGTTTAGTGCGGGTATTGACTGAGATTGTTCTGGGGTAGCACGATAATCCTCATCAAATGCACTCATATCAACCTTGATATATCGCATGAGATCATAAGCCAAAGTTTTGAGTTCAGACATAATTTCGGTTTATAAAAAAATACGAAAAATTTAAGAAACGATTTTATTTAAAATTGGGTTTGGGTATTAAATTGAAAAAAAGGAAAAAAATTACCAGCAGACAAAATTTCCTATTGGGTATTTTATATAATTGTGTACGCTACACACTGAACGATATTATTCGTTCTTGAGAGCAATATATTCCGATTGGGTATGGGTATTAAGAGGGTAAATTAAATATATTGTCTCCAATATTTAGAAAAATCTCAAAAAATAGGAAATTATAAAGTAAGTTTTTAAATTTACAAACTTACCTTGTTTGCTGGGGGTAGGGTACAAACCGTTATTATTGTGTGTGATATGTTATTAATTGTGTGTGATATGTAGTGTGTTTTTGTCTTATCTTCCCTCCTTAGAGTTGTGTTATTGTTGTATATTGATGTTGTGTGATGTTTTTAATGTATTGTGATGTTGTAGGGTGTATTGTGTAGTAAAACAAGTTTTTTTTTTTTTTTTTTATATTTTAAAAATATTTTATTCAAATTATAAAATAAAAACAAATTTCATAAAAAAAATTTTGATTTGCAGTTTATTAATTTTTTTTACTGCAGGGTCCTATGAACTGCAGGGCACTTGAATGTTAATATATGTATGTATGTAATATGTGTTATTTGTTTTTTGCCAGTTTTCTTTTCTTCTTTTAATAGGTAAGTTTTTACAAAATTATATATTGATATGTATTTATGTGTATTTATTAAGCGGGTGGGTTTCTTTTAATATGTTTATTTATGTATAATTGTATGTATATTTTTAGAACAAAAATTTCACAAATAAATTCACAATTATTATATTTTTAATTATATATTTTATTATATATAATTATTATATTTTTTGTCACACTTTTTTATTTTGTGATGACTGTTTGTTTTATATTTTTTATATTTTAGAAAAACTTTTGCTTTTTGTTTTGATCGTTTTGTTTTGTGGACTGTATTTTTTTGTAGGTATAGCTGTTTCACTTTTTAACTAGTAGGCTTTTAAGGACCATATTTAGACGGGTTAGAGGGAGAAGGATATTGAGAAATAATAACACCAAATTTTATGTTTTTCAAAACGTTATAAATTATGTGTTTATTCAATTTTGATAATTTTGTACGGTAAGTATTTATAACAAGGTTTTATATAGGGTAAGTATATAGGTAAATAATTTTTAGGTTAAGGTAAGTATTCAACTTTAATAATTTTAGTTCATTTTTAGGTTTTATAATTTTATTTGTAGATTTTAGGTTTTTTATTATAGATTTTAAGTTTTAACAATTAAGTTAAGTTTTAGTAATAGATGTAAGTTTTATCACTAAATTCAAAAGTTTTAACCTTTTAATAGTTTTTAATTTTATTATATTTAGATATAAGTTTTAAATAGGTTGTAAGTTTTATGCAGTTTTTTCACTATTTTTTATTGAAGCGAACTTAAAAACGGGAGCGAGCCGGCAGCGAGCGATCTTAATGAAGATTGACGAAAGATATTTTTTTTTTGTTGAGTTTAAATTGAAGTTGGCTGCAGTTACATGGGGGCGTTGATGATTCCAGGGTTTGGGTTTATACCATTGTTCGAATGAACAGTAACAATCATTTAAAATATTAAATAGGTATAAGTGTAGTCATATACTTAATAACATTAAGCGAGAGATGTTTAACTAAAAAAACATTGTTTTATAGCTTTTACACCAGCATTTTAGTGTTTTATTTTGTAATAATTTAACCCGATTCCTTTGAGCTTTATACGTTATTTAGTTTTATTGCTTTCATTCATAAAATACTCGAAAAGTTTTAGTTATTATAAAAAAATTATGTTTTTAATATAATTAATACTACTGAGCGTATGATTAATATTAATTGTAGGGTTAAGTTGAAAAATTGCCTGTAATTCGGGTATTTGATAAGCAATTTCTAAAATTAAAAATGGTTTAAAAAGCTTACAAAATAAGGTATTTTATAAGGGTATTTCATAAGCCGAGATAGAACAATACACAGACAAGGAGGCACATTTTAATGCATAGTAACAAAAAAAATATATAGACACACAGACGGATGCAGATATCCTAAAAACCAGACAGACGGCTACAGATAGTGTAAGTGTAGTCATATACTTAATAAAATATAAACGATTTCTTTCCTTTCTTTTTAGATATTATTTTTTTTATTCATTTAATTTATTTTATTTATTTATTTTATTTTATTTAATTTATTTATTTATTTTATTTATTTTGTTTATTTTATTAATCTTATTTATTTTATTTATTTTATTTTATTTTATTTTATTTTATTTTATTTTATTTTATTTTATTTTATTTTATTTTATTTTATTTTATTTTATTTTATTTTATTTATTTTATGTTATGTTATGTTATGTTATGTTATTTTATTTTATTTTATTTTATTTTATTTTATTTTATTTTATTTATTTTATTTATTTTATTTTATTTATTTTATTTATTTTATTTATTTTATTTGTTTTATTTATTTTATTTATTTTATTTATTTTATTTTATTTATTTTATTTATATTATTTATATTATTTATTTTATTTATTTATTTTATTTTATTTTATTTTATTTAACTTTATTTATTTTATTTATTTTATTTATTTTATTTATTTTATTTTTTTTTATTTATTTTAATTATTTTATTTATTTTAATTATTTTATTTATTTTAATTATTTTATTTATTTTATTTATTTTATTTGTTTAATTTATTTTATTTATTTTATTTTATTTATTTTATTTATCTTATTTATTTTATTTTATTTATTTTATTTATTTTATTTATAATATTTATTTTATTTATTTTATTTATTTTATTTATATTATTTATTTTATTTTATTTATTTCATTTATTTTATTTATTTTATTTATTTTGTTTATTTTATTTATTTTACTTATTTTATTTATTTTATTTTATTTATTTTATTTATTTTATTTATTTTATTTATTTTATTTATTTTATTTATTTTATTTATTTATTTATTTCATTTATTTTATTTATTTTATTTTATTTATTTTATTTTATTTTATTTTATTTATTTTATTTATTTTATTTATTTTATTTATTTTATTAATTTTATTTATTTTATTTATTTATTTATTTTATTTTATTTATTTTATTTATTTTATTTATTTTATTTATTTTATTTATTTTATTTATTTTATTTATTTTATTTATTTTATTTATTTTATTTATTTTATTTATTTTATTTATTTTATTTATTTTATTTATTTTATTTATTTTATTTATTTTATTTTATTTTATTTTATTTTATTTATTTTATTTATTTATTTTATTTTATTTTATTTTATTGTATTTATTTTATTCATTTTATTTATTTTATTTATTATATTTATTTTATTTTATTTATTTAATTTATTTTATTTACTTTATTTATTTTATTTATTTTATTTATTTTATTTATTTTATTTATTTTATTTATTTTATTTATTTTATTTAGATTAATTTATTTTATTTGTTTTATTTATTTTATTATTTTATTTTATTATTTTTTATTTTATTTATTTTATTTATTTTATTTATTTTATTTATTTTATTTATTTTATTTATTTATTTTATTTATTTTATTTATTTTATTTATGTTATTTATTTTATTTATTTTATTAATTTTATTTATTTTTTTATTTTATTTATTTTATTTATCTTATTTATTTTATTTATTTTATTTATTTTATTTATTTTATTTATTTTATTTATTTATTTTATTTATTTTATTTATTTTATTTATTTATTTTATTTATTTTATTTATTTATTTTGTTTATTTTGTTTATTTATTTTATTTTATTTTATCTTATAAATAAATAAAATAATTATTTATTAATTCTTACAATACAATTACAAATTATGTTCTAAACTAATTTACCGAGCCTTTGGTAAGAATCGAACCGACAACCCCTACACTGATAAACTAGCACACTTCCTACTAGTCTAACGGGGCACCCAAATTTCATTTAATTAGATTGCTTTTATTCATAAAATACTCTTAAACACAATTGTGTTTTTAATATAATTAACACTACTGAGCGTATGATTAATATTAATTGTCGGGTTAAGTTGAAAAATTACCTGTTATTCGGATATTTGATAAGTAATTTCAAAAATTTAAAGCGCAATTAAAAGCTAATAATTTAGGGCATTTTACTAAGCATTAAGTGCTTATGGAATAAAAAGTATGTCAACTTAATTTTAGAAACATGCTTCATTTTTGGTAATTTTGTTAAACATGTTTCTATTCATAAATTCTAAACTGGTTTTCATACACTTGGCAAACAAATTTCAAGAAAATAATGTTAATGTCTGTTATTTATGTTTTAAACGAAAAATAAGACATAGTAATTTATTTTATCATTTTAAACAAATTAAATGTTAAATAAATGTTTCTCTTTTTAACAACAAACTAAAGCTTAAGGATCTTATAAAACTAGTGCCATTAACTCAGCAGCCAAATAGTAGTAGAAATTAAAAGGTTAAATAGAGCTAACAAATATAAACAGTAATAAATGGTTTCTTCCAAAATAAGACCATTTGTTAAGTCAAGTTATAATGCCATTAAAAACGAGCAATTTACAAGATAAAAAGATATTTTTATGTGAAAGTAATGTCTGCTTTTTATGGTAAATATGAAATTGTTAAAGAAAATTGGTTGTTTTAACTAAACGCAAGAAAAATTAAGTTAAAAAGGAAATTTGATAAATATAAGAGACTCGCTAAAATGTCATTTCTTTAGTTTAATTAAAGGTTTTATAATAATAAAAAAAAAATACAAACAATTAACAATTATTTTTAATTTCATATATACTTTCATATATACTTTTGCCTCCTGAAACGTTTTTAAAAATCCTTCTGCAGAATTGAGTTCTAGTGTTGCTTGTTTTTGCTGTATTTTATTATAAAACTTTTGGAATATCTTAAAATATTCTTTAGAGAGTTGTAAAATTTGGCTTTTTATATAATTCATCATACTGAACGTATGATTAATATTAATTTCTAATAAATGTTGAATAATTGTTTAGAACTTGGATGATTTTATAATTTTTTTTTTAATTATTTTTTAATTTTATATTAGAATATTTGGTGAGCCATACTTATATCCAAGTGTCATTTTGATCATACTGAGATTCAAGGAAAGTCTTCTGCTGTAGTAAAGTAGTTTGTTGCAACTACAAAAAAAAATGTATGCAAAGGTGGCTGTATTTTAACTTTTGTGTATTTAAAAGAAGGGCCATAACATATACTAAAATTTCTGCTACAAAAAAGACGTGACACTCAGTGTATTTTGCATTCCATAAATTGTTGAAATTATTTTCGAAATTTTATTAATTTAAGTTTCTAATAAATGAACAAAGTTGGACACCTAGCTGTTATCAAAAGGTAGCATTATTTTAATATAAAAAATAAAAATTGAAATTAATTGAATACTATTGTCAAAAAGCTTTATACATTTACTTTTTTCTCTAAAACTTAGAAAATTATCTTTGCCAATTTTATATGCTATTCAGAAGCTACAAATTGGATATACAAGATTTGATCTCTACATGGGATAACAGCACTCCAGTGAGACAATAAAGAGCGTCACTTGACTGTTTTCTACTAGAGTGTTTGCTGTACTGCTTGTGTATATAAAATTAAAGTTAGATTTAAAAAAAATATAATTTTACAGAATATAAAACTCCAGTGGGTATTATTCCTTAACCAAATTTATAATAAAAAATACCTTCTACCTTCTCCGTTGATAGCTTTAAAACTGATCTATCGTTTGTTATTTTAATATTTCAAATCATATTAAAACAGCTAAAGTTAAAAAGAAACTTCCAACATAACTTTTAAATTAATATTAATCATACGTATAGTATGATACAATTTTTATGTTTTTATACTTTTTGATTTTCTATTAAAATTTTATTTCAAATCTTGATCTTATCCCACAACTTGTCAAATTAGAAGTTTTACCAGATGTTGTGAATCGTAGAATATTTGCTGTACTACTTCTATACAATTAAAATTCGATTTTTTTTTAAATTTAAGTTTACAATTTAGTTTATGTTATTGATAATACCTGTGGGTATTATTCTCTAGAATAATTTAAATAAAAAATATATTTTCTATCGTATGTTAGTTTAATTTTTCAAATCATATTTAAACAGCTAAAGTTAGAAAGAAACTTCTAACATAACCTTTAAATTAATATTAATCATACGTACAGTATATCATGTATATAAATTTTTATGTTTAATTTTATCGATTATATATTAAAACTCTTTTTCCAATCTTAATAGTGTTTCTAAAAAAATTAATTTCTACATTTTAAAATGCAGATCGTTGCTAAACTTTTCCAAATTTGCAGATTGTTTTATTTTTTTTTAAATCTCATAACTTGTCAAAATAGAAGAGGTACAAAAAGTTACAAATCGTGACTTGTGACTAGAAGAACATTTACGTTAATGATTATAAGGTTTTAAAAGATAGATATTTTCTTCAGTGCTGGGCTAGTATTTAAGTTACTAGTACTGAATAGTCACGTTCAGGTTAGGACTAAAATTGTATCAAATCTTTGCAGTGTCAATTAACCCCATTGCTAGGTCATCACTATCTTAAAGTGTCTGCTCCTTTCCATAGTAAGTACACACAATTGTATCAGTCCCTATCACTTAAGAACTAGTCACGTGACAATTCATGTGCTAGTTCACTTTCGTTGAGATTATATTAATCCAGTCATTTTATTTATTTATTTCAGAAAACACAAACAAAATTTTTTTTATTATATGATTTTCTTTTAAAGCAGTTCAACAATTCTTTTTAATCTTATTATTATCACTAAGAATCGAATAATTCATTATAGAATGTTTTCTGTTTTTAACCGACTTCAAAAAAAGAAGGAGGTTATCAATTCGTCTGAATGTTGCTTTTTTTTTTTATGTTTGTGCCCGCAGAACTCAGTCATTTCTAACCCGATTTTAAAAATTTTGCACTATTAGAAAGGTTATGGCTACAGATTGGTCCCATTTTAAAAGAAGTTTAAAATTTTAAAAATTAAAGGGTGTCCCCATACAACATACATGTTTTTTACGTGTATTATGAACCTTATAGGTCACCAATTTAAAATTAAAAAAAAGTGCGTATCACTGTAGCTCCCAACAACAAAAAGTAATTAAAAAATAAAATTAAAAATTAAAGGGTGACCCCATAGGTGACTTAATTTCACCTTTATTCTTCTATCTTTTGAACCGCTATAGACAAACACTTGAAAGTTGCACAGAATGTTCGTTACTATGTCTGTTATAATAAGTATAAATATTTAAAATTAAAAATTAAAGGGTGTCCCATTAGTTGGTTTATTTTGATATATATATGGCCAAACTTTTGAACTTTTATAGACAGACAGTTGAAATTTACAAAGTACTTGTATTGCTAAGTCCGCTAAAATAACAAGTGTAAAATATGAATTTGGAAATTAAAGGGTGTCCCAATAGTTAATGTAAAAGTAATATATATGGCCAAACTTTTTAACTGTTATAGATAGACAGTTGAAATTTACAAAGAACCTATATTACTTAGTCCGCTATTAAAACAAGTATAAAACTTGGATCTATAAATTAAAGGGTGTCCCCATTATTGATGTTATTTGACCATTATGTCCTCATCTTTGGAACCGTTATAGACAAACACTTGAAAAATAGACAAAATGTTCACTACTATGTCTCGAATAACAACAAGTATAAATATTTAAAATTGGAAATTATAGGGTGTCCCAATAGTTGATGTAATTTGATGTATATGGACACAAAGTTAAAATTTAAAAAGAATCTGTATTACAAAGTGTTCTTTAAAAAGTATTTATATTAAAATTTGAATTTAAAGGGTGTCCCAATAGGTGACGTCATTTAATATATATGACCCTATCTTTTAAACAGTTATTGATAAACACTTAACAATTAGACAGAATGTCCATTACTATATCTGTTATAATAAGTATAATTATTTAAAATTATAAATTACAGGGTGTCGCAATAGTTTATGTAATTTGATGTATATGACCAAACTTTTAAACCGTTACAGACAGAAGGTTGAAATTTACAACGAACCTGTATTGCTACGACCGCTATAACTAGTATAAAATTTGAATTCGGAAATTACAGGGTTCGCAATAGTTACCGTCTTAAAGAAACATGCTTTTAAGTTTGTCTGTTTTGAAGTCGGTTTTTTTTTGCAAGAATTATTAAATGTAATAATACTTTGTTTTGTTCAAATGCAACCAACAGAACAGTGAAAACATGTATAAATATCTTTGTTCCTGCTAAGCGTATGATTAATATTATTTTAAGAGTTTGGTAGAGAATTCGTGTACAACTTTTTGCCTTAAGTGGTTTTTTTTATAATCTTTAGAAGACTATAAAACCTAAGAATTATGCAATAAAACTAGCTTAATATTTTGCAAATTTATTATCTTTTTAATAAAAAAAAAATAAACAAAATCTGCAGCTTTTGGAAAAAGTTTTTAATTGAATTTTAATTCATTTGTTTAGTAGTACATTTAAGAAAATATCATTTTTAAATAGTAGAATTTATTTTTTTAATTTAAAATCTTTTAAGATATTTACAAGATTTAACACTAAAATGGGAAAATTAAATTTAAATATTTTTTCATACTGTACGTATGATTAATTTAATTTTATTACTTGAATTTCAATTTGTTTACTAAGAAATACATCTTTGGCAACAAACTGTATGTTTAGATGTAGGATTTAATGTTAAAATATTTTAATTATTATTAATATACAATCGAGAAAATTAAATTGAAAATTTTTTTCATACTGTACGTATGATTAATATTAATTTATAGGTTGTGTAGGAATTTGCTTTATAACATTTATGCTTTTGGAAAGATTTCTAAAATTAATATAACATTCGATAGCTTATACTTAAAGCAACCAATACGTTATAAAATATTTTTTACTCAAATTATGTTTAAAGAAAAAAATTTACAAAATAATCTGTACATATAATAAAACAGGACATAAATTATTTTGGAAAAATGTTGTTGATGGTGCAGTTAGTAATCAAAATGGAATACAAAACCGCAATTTTTTGAATTTTTGTCTGTCTGTGTTGGCATAACGAAAAAACTACTGCAGGAATTTTAATAAAATTTTATAAGGACGTACCTTAGTATATTGATTAAATAAAGGATCCCTTTTTTTTTACAAAAATATCTGACTTTTAAGAAAAACTAGAGATAAAGTATTGGAGATATAATTTTACCGATTAAAATCAACTGCAAACTGCACAGCACCTTTTATTTTTGAAAGCGGAATATTTTAAGCATCTTTTTTTGCAGAATTCTACAATAATTTTAGAACTTTATATAAATTTTAGAATTGTATACAGGGATCTGTATATAAAGATAAGTCTTAAAATAAAACTATAAAAAAGTGCTACGATTTAAGAAAAAAAAAAATATTGTCAGAACGACAACGACGCACATAGGGATATTTTGGCAATCTAGCCGGACACTATTTTTGTTTTAGTTGATATTGGCTATGAAAAATTTATTGAGTACCCCTAGATTAACGAAACTCGTCAGAAAAATCTCTTATGTTCATAGGCTTTTAAAGCTATAAAATAAGAAAAATCGGACCAAGGAGAAAAAAGTTCCCCTTAGAAGAATTAATACTTCTGAAAAATATTTTTTTTTTTATACTTTTGTTTAGCAAATGTAACTTTTATAGTCAGCGAATGTTTAAAAATCTTAACTTGAACCCTAGAGATCCTAGAGTGTCATTTTTCGCTCCGCCCCCTTTTGTGGGCGGTGACATAAATTAATGTAATCATTAAAAGAAATGAATTACGTACGCCTTAATACCATAAAAATTAATTTTTTAAATTTTTATTAAAATTTTTATGGGCAGGGGGAAGTATCCCACCCCTCGAAACGTCCATAAGAATTTTTAACAAACATTTTTTCTAATTTCCAAAAAAATTTTTGAAAATGGGCTTTCAAATCTAAATGATTTTTTCGGTCAATATAATCGTCCAAATGTACGTACAATCGAAATAATCGTGCATAAATTTGAGCAAACCGCGTCTGTATGAGATGTGAAAACACCAGTGCATGCTCGTACAGCTCGTATTGCAGAAAATATTGCTGATGTGCGCGATAGTGTGGCTGAAGGGCCGTCCACCTACAGCTCTCACGCTCGACGTTCATGAACATTGTGCATAAAGACTTGTATTTACATGCTTACAAGCTGCAATTGAATCAAAAACTAAAGCCTCTTGATCATTCCAAACGTCGTCAATGATCAGAATGATGGCAAGAATTGGCAACGTTGGATGATCGATTTTCGAAGGAAATCATCTTCAGTGATGCGGCACATTTTCACCTCAGTGGTTGATTCGTCAATAAGCAGAATTGCCGCATTTGAGCGAATGATAGTCCAAGATTGATTGTCGAAAAATCAATGCAACCACAAAGAGTGACTGTTTGGTGCGGTTTATGAGCTGGCGGCATCATCGGGCCGCATTTTTTCCAAAATGAGGCCGGTCAGGCAGTTACTGTGAATGGTGTGCGCTATCGTGAAATGATAAAGAATTTTTCATGGCCCGAGTGGGATGATATGAATGTGGACGATATGTGGTTTCAACACGACGATGCCAATTGCCACAAAGCTAACGAAACATTGGCTATTTTGCGAGACAAACTCAATGGCCGTGTTATCTCACGTGGTGATGATTTTAACTGACCGCCAAGATCATGTTATTTGACACCGCTGGAGTTCTTTCTTTGGGGTTATTTGAAAGAAAAGGTTTACGACGATAAGCCAGTAACAATTTAAGAGGTAAAGGATGAAATAATTCGGCACAGAACTTCAATTGTGCCTCAGCGTCATCAAAAATTTGGAGCATCGGATGGAGGTGTGCTGCCGAGGTCGCGGCAGCCATTTGGGCGATATTTCGTTCCATATATAATTGAACCATACTAGTATTATCAAAATAAAGCGAAATGACAATAATTTCCTAAATAATTTGTGTTTTATTCAAAATCAACATCGGCCCTTAAAATTTAACCACCCTTTATAAAAATCAAAAATTTGTATAAAATTTCAAAATTATAGTAGTGTGTACTGTAAACAGTGTTTTAAATTACCCGCTGACAAAAATAAAAGTTGCTGCCACAATTGCAGTACCATTGAATCGGTAAAATTTCGTACTTTCACTATTGGTTCTCCCTCTTTCTTGGTAATGAGATATTTTTATGGGGGAAAAAATATCCTATATTTGAAGAAGGATAATAAGGTACCTCTCCATTAAATTTTATTAAAATTCATCGAGTAGTTTTTACGTGATGCGAACACAAACAGACAGACAGGCAGAAAATCACAGTTTTATTATAAATAATTTGCATTAGTAACAATAAATTTTATTTTAAATAATAACAATTGATTTATTTAAAATAACTGGGAAACTAAAAACATTTTAGAAAAGACAAAAAATTTCTTACTCATATCTACCCATTGAAGATGAGCCAAAAACAGAAAAAATGTAAAATTTGGAAAAAATCACAAAAAAAAATGGCGCACATTCTCGCAACGGCTTTTTCTACGGTATTAAAGTAGGGCTTGCAAATTTTATAACGAAAAAAATATAAAATTTTTAAGATCGCGATGGCCCTTACTCTCAAGAACCTTTTCACTTTTATTATTATTTTTTTTTTTTTTGACAAAAAATTGAACAAAAAATTGGTGGCAATCGTAAAGTATTATTATACTACACAATGGGGGCGCTAGTCTACGCCTAAGTTTCACTCGGTAGTAAGACCACTGTGAGGTTAGGCCGAGTAGGCAGGTACTCACGTTAATCTTGTTCCACAAAATCTATATACCAGATATGGGGGGATTCAATTACATTTCAATTACAATTACAATTACAGGTAATTTTTAATTGAAAATTTCCAATTACTAATTACAAGTAATTGTAATTGAAATCAGGGACAAAATCAATTACAATTACTTGTAATTTGTAATTGAAAAATTTCAATTTGTAATTAGTAATTTAATTTTCCAATTACGAATTACATGTAATTCAATTACAAAGTACAAGTAATTGTAATTAGGCAGTAATCATTACTTCCAATTGAACGAAATTCAATTATATCCCTAAAAATTTCAAGCTTATCTTGCGTTGCATGATCAACTGTATTATTCAAACGATCAATACGAAAACTGCATCCATGTTCAATTACGGTGACCACCTTCCTAAAGGTAATTATCGCTTACAAAATTTTTAAAACTTTGCGGTCAAATAAACATTTTTTCATTTAATATTCCGTAGATATTGACATTGTGAAAAAGAAAATAGTTTGAAATTTGTACTTCTGATTTACTTGCGTGGTCTCAATTCGTTTCTAAATTGCCTCAAAACCTATCCTACAATACGAAAGGCTTTTTTACGTCCTAATACTCCCTTAACATCTTCAGCACCAGTTGAAAGGTAATATTTGTTCGCTAGTATTATTATAACACTAAGACGCCAAATTTATTTATTCAAATAGGATTGTTATTATTTTTTATAATTTATATGTAATTGAACATTTTTGTAATTAAATATTTTTTGACAATAATTACAAAAAAAAGTATTCATTACTTAAAATTTTCAATTACATGTAATTTGTAATTGAAAAATTTCAATTACAATTACATGTAATTAGTAATTTAATTTTCCAATTACTAATTACATGTAATTGTAATTGAAATTTTTTTCCCTATTTCAATTACAATTACTTGTAATAAGTAATTGAAAATTTTCAATTACAATTACATGTAATTAGTAATTGCATGTGTAATTAATTACAAAATGTAACTGATATCCCCCAAGTCTGCTATATACATATATAAAGCACAAAATGTGTTCGCTTGTCGGAAAGCAATAGCTGCCTACACCAGTAAACTGAAATTTTCACAGTTTGTTATTAGATATACGGTTGGTAAAATACTTTACTTATTTATTGATATTCGACGTGGGCGTGGCAGCTCCCATACAAAGTTAATATTTATCATCGTGTAACTGGTAACAGTAATATGTAGCGTCTTGAAATTTTGTACCCATAACCTCTATATTAACATACATAGTTTGAAGAAAGATAGACTGCATTGGAATAGTGGGCGTGGTTCCTCCGATACAAAGTGAAAAAAAATTTATCCTGTATCTAGAGAACTGCAAGAGGTAGCGTCGTGGAATTTCACACCAATAAACCCCCCATATTAACGTAAATAGTTTACCTAAACAAATACTGAATTAGAATAGTGGGCGTGCCACCTTCCATACAAAGTGAACCATTATAATCGTGTACTATAACACAGTGCAACACGGAAAAAAATAACCATATACGGACACCACTACGTGATAAAAGACCAAAAAAAGACCTTTGTCTCCCAGTTTTGCCCAAAGTCCTCCAGGTTTTTTTTATGGGCCCTCAAAGATGTGGGGCCTCGATGTCATTTTTGCAAAAAATGATCATTTCCTCAAGCTCATATTTTGCAAACCGTTTGAAATTTTGATATACTCTCTGAGGCAAAGTTGTAGCTCTTGTCATAAGGAACAAAAATTGTGAACATATAAAATCAAAAAAACTTCATCTTCAAGGTCAAAATCGCAAAAAACTTTAAACATAACATAGGTAGCAAACCGTTCAAAATTCAAGGAAACAATCAACTACAAAAATGAACCTAAGATAAGAGTAAACAACTTTCTAGAACATATGAACTTCCTAGGAATGATTCTTAACACCGTTTAGGTAGCGCTTTTCGGGAAATTTTTCACTTTTGCGGCTACCTAAGCGCTACCTAAACGGTGTTAAGAATCATTCCTAGGAAGTTCATATGTTCTAGAAAGTTGTTTATTGAGATCTTAGGTCATACCCTTGCGTATGCTCTAGAAAAACATAGGCTAAATCGACACAGAGAGCGTGGTACCCCCCCTTTACAAAGTAAACAATTATTATGCTGTATCTAGAGAACTGCAATAGGCAAAGCCTTGGAATTTTGCCTCAGTATGAAGATACATTGTGTAGAGAAACACTGACTGGATTGGAATGGTGGGCGTGGTACATCCCATACAGAGTGAAAAAATATTATCGTGTATAGTCTAGCAAAAAACAGATTGGATGGTAACAGTGGGCTTCGTGCCTTGCTTAAAAACTAAAACATTTTCGCTGTGAGAATAGCGTGCGTGGTTCAAGTAAAAGTTTGGCCATACTTTTCTTCCAAGTGTTTTTTGTTTTCTTTTGTGGATGGGGATAGCAATTATTTAAATAAATTTAACCCTGATTTTATCAGTGAAATACTTTTAAGCCACATTAAAATTCCTTTTTTTAGAATGGCTATTTTTCTAGCCCACTGTATTTTTTTACAAACTGCAGATTTTTTGTTATCATCAGGTATAAAATCAGTTTTATTTAACAAACCCCTATTTTAACAACATATTATGAAATGATTGAAAAAAAAAACATCTACGGTAATCCACAATATTTTTTTTACGTTGCCACAAAATTAAGCCAAATACATCAGTTACAACAGCATTGTAGCAACACGGTCATTTAACAATTTCAATTTCAACAACATAAAGATTACAAATTTAATGCAAACAATATTCTTTTTAATCCGCAACATGGTATGACACATTTCAAATAAATATTTGCACATGCCAGGCCATTTATACATGTGAGCAAAGGACTTTTAGAGAAAATTAAATAAAAAATAAAAAAAAATCATGAAATTAAAAATAATGAAAAATGAAGTGCCAAACTACAAAGGTTCAATATATAGAAGTGCTGGAAAATAACACGTATGCAACTTCTGGCACAAACGCTCTTAAAAAAAATAAGTCAACACTGCCTGCGAAGCCCCTAACCTATAAAAAACATTCAAGGGGTCTGACAGGAATAGAACACGCAATCTCCAGACTGAGCCTGTGGAGTGTCTTAAAATGAGAGCATAAGAAAAAATGTTGTCAAATGAAAATATATTCTTTCTCACAACCACTTTCTGCGACGATAAGGACTGGCTAAGGACAACAACAACAACAAGATTTAACATCAGTATTTGACGGTGGTCTTACCACTAATTGACACTTAAGCATTGACTAGCGCCCTTATCTTGAATAACAAGAAGAAACATTTAGAAAAACATGAAAACCCTGGAGCCATGCTCTTATCCTTTGATTCGGGGTTTTTGGGAGATCATCAAACTCCTGATACTCTATTGGTGCCTTCTGTTGAGATTGCAAAAGCTCACTTAACCAGCCCTGCTAACCTTGGTCCAAAAAATAGCCATTACATGTAGGCTGTAGGAACCTTACCAATAACCGGTCACAGAGAAGGGCGGCACTATATGGGGCTACCTGTTTCCGTGGTAGTAGTCGGGCCTTGCCGACCAGTTCCTCCTGGTGCCCCCATATACCCCGGAAGCATTTCGTCAAAGTAGTTAGAAGGTTGGATGCAATGAAAATTAGTGCCCCCCCCAGGAGGTCTGGTTAAGTTCTGATTTGATCGAGACTACCGTCAGCACTTAGCCGTGTTGGCCCTTATCCGATTGTGTTTTTACCACTGGGTGATATTCCCCCATTGCGTCAATGGGGGAATATCGCACACTCCATAAAACAAGCGCAATGAAGCGACAATAGCACCACCTAATGCCACTGTCCCATCATTGCACAGTATCGCACAGTGCACAAAACGTATACTAATGACTAGCAATCTGTAGAACATGGCAAATCTGGCAACACATGTCCTAATATCTGGATTAGGTGTGGGAGACCATACAACTCCTTATGTTGAGAGTGCAACAGCATACTTGACCTACCGTACACCATCTCTGCATGTATTGATCCAAACCAAAGCTACCACGTGTACCCTCGAAGGGTATCTCACCAACAACCGTGCACAGAGAGAGGTGGCTCTCTGTTGGGCTACTGGTTATCGTGGTACCAGTCATTCGGACACTGGTCGGGCCTCGAGAAGAATCCATAATAAAACATATCTGTTCTTTCAGATTAAGGTTCCAGAAACCCTGGCGTCTGGTGCCCCCATTTTCCCCGACAGCACTCTGTCAAAGTAGAGACAAGAACTAAAATGATTATTTGTGATCACGGGGGGTCTAGCTAAGGACTGAAAAGAAACCGTGATCCTTAGAGAGGTTCTAGCAGTTGCAAGAGACTCTGTGATGAAAAAGAAGAAAAAAGACACGCCAGTCTGAAATTACTACAGTCGACGGCAAAAGTCTAGGGTCAGCACGAGACTTTACAGAAAAAGCAATGGAGTAAAAAAACCATTGACGACCAAAGGGGATCGAAAAGAGACCCATAAATGTGGGGGAATAAAAGAAAATCTTTGAAAAAAAAAATGCTACTTATGCTGTAGCGTGAAAGGCCGAAGTGAGTTGAAGTTCTGGGATTGAGTTGTAGACTTTCAAACCCAGCAGCCACTTTATTGTCGTCGCTATGCACCGAACGATGACAGGGACGATAGAAAAGGCACCCATAAAGTTAGTGGTCTGCTCCAATATCCAACCTAAAAAAATTCTTTTCCAGCAGCATGTTGGAATAAAATCCACACCAAAGATACCCAAATTCGTTAATTTCTAATTTTTTGTGGACCCTGCTATCGAGATGAAATGATTTCTTGCGGATTCGTTGTCCGATTGAAGCTTTTGTAAGACCCATACTAAGAAATCGTAACGAAGTGGATGGTCGTTGGTTCTCAATTGCTGAGTTTTTTGGTCTTTTATCTTTGAACAAAATTCTCCTAATGCCACCAATAGGCCATCAGTGGAAAGTCGAGTTGTTTAGATCGATGGTTAATATAAGTTGTGAAACGAAGATGTAGACTTTCGAATTAAGCAGCTATATTATCGTCGATACGCACCTTACGATGACAGGACTCTCAGCACTCGCTTTGGAAATAAGTTTGCCATGGCATTAAGTTAATTGGATTTGTTTTACCAGTTAATGAAATACTGTTGTCTTACTTGCCGGTATAGACAGCCGGAAAGTGGCTGTTTGGATAGTCCTGAGAGTAATATTTAAATGATAATGATGTCCTCATATCGAAATCTCTCGCTAACCGTTTCAAAACAGTAGCCAGTAACGACGGTCGTCATCGGAAGATACGACAACAATAAGTTTGCTATATTTTCCAACGTTGTTCAAGGCGTAAAGGGTCACTTTTTAATCCGCCTAGGTATGATACTGGCTGATAGCCAAACAATATTTCAGTTGTAAAATCTCATCAGTCTCAAAATAAAATGATGCTTGTATTCGGACGACTCGAATACAAGCAACCAGATTCAATTACATTTCAATTACAATTAAAAATAAAATTACAGGTAACATGTAATTGCATATTCTCAATTATATTACAGTGTAATTGTAATTTAAATCAGGTACTAAAGTCAATTACAACTACTTGTAATTTGTAATTGAACATTTTCAATTACACATTACATGTAAAATTTTCATTGGAAATTTTCAATTAAAAATTACAACTAATTGTAATTATAATTAGGCAATAATCATTACTTGAAATTTAACTAAATTCAATTCAATTAACTTCAATTCAATTCAACTTAATTAACTAAATTCAATTATATTCTTAAAAATTTTAAATTACTTTTTTTTCAGCTAAAACTACATTACATGCAATTATAATAAAATTTGTTGAATAACCGCTACAGGTACATCACAAGGAGTGCATATAGATATCGGGGGATTAATAACCCCCTGCGGGAGCCGGTTTTTGTATTTTTTTGTTTTAGGATGGTAAGGTTTTTCTGCTTTGATTTGTATGAAAGGCCTTTAAAGAAAGCAATACATATAGAGGTAGCCAATAGACCCACAGGGGGCCCTGGGTCTGGTAACCAATTGTGAGGGTCAATATCAGGAAATTTTTTTAAGGGATTTTTTTGCTTTAGTCTGACCATTCTAACGCAATATTGATTGCAGAAAGTTCTAATTAAAAAAAAAAATCAAAGAATTTTTTAAAAAAATTTAAAAAAAAAATTACAATAAAATTTCTAAATAATTTTTCAAAAAATTTTCCAAATAATATACAAAAAATTATATTATTTATTTTCAATCACGCATGGTTCCTAGAAAATTTATTAAATAAATATTTTATGAATGTAATATAAAATATTTATTTCCCAAAAATATATTAATTGAAATTAATGACTATGGGGAAAGCATATCCATATAGCTGTTTCGCTAGTGCTTAAATAGCGCTGAACTAGCTAAATAGTTCAATGGGAGGATCAATATGAGGAACTTTGTTTTAAAGGATTTTTTTTTGCTTTAGTCTGACCATTCTAACGCAATATCGATTGTAGGAAGTTCTGATTTAAAAAATGCAAAAGATTTTTTTTTTTAAATTTTAAAAAAGTTTTACAAAAAATTTTGCAAAAAATTTTCTAAATAATTTTTGAAAAAAATTTCCAAAAAATATACAAAAAATTATATTGGGAATCGTTTTATACAACATTATTTATTTTTAAGCACGCATGATTCCTAGAAAATTTATTAAATAAATATTTTATGAATGTAATGTAAACTGTGCAATAAAGTTTCAAAAAAATTATATTCATAGTTTTTTGAAACTTTATTGCACAGTTTTTTGAAAATTTTTTGTAAAAATATTTTTAATAAAAATCTTTTTTAAAAATATTTTTAAAAAAATTTTCAAAAAACTGTACAATAAAGTTTCAAAAAAAAATTATATTCATATTTTTTGAAATTTTTTTTTGAAACTTTATTGCACAGTTTTTTGAAAATTTTTTTAAAAATATTTTTTAAAAAGATTTTTAATAAAAATATTTTTACAAAAAATTGCACAATTTTTTGAAGTTTCAAAAAAAATTTCAAAAAAATTATATTCATATTTTTTTGAAATTTTTTTATGAAATTTTATTGCACAGTTTACATTACATTCATAAAATATTTATTTAATAAATTTTCTAGGAATCATGCGTGCTTAAAAATAAAACTCTTTTTAAAGATTATTTTTTTGAAAATTTGTAGTAATATTTTTTTTAAATTTTTTTTTAAATATTTTTTTTTTCAAAATTT
The DNA here is from genome assembly GCA_949628195.1 of Phasia obesa. Classification (NCBI taxonomy): domain Eukaryota; kingdom Metazoa; phylum Arthropoda; class Insecta; order Diptera; family Tachinidae; genus Phasia; species Phasia obesa. The sequence continues at coordinate 18,048,723 of OX451218.1, forward strand.
ATTAAATAAATATTTTATGAAAGTAATATAAAATAATAATATTTTATGAATGTAATATAAAATATTTATTTCCAAAAAATTTAATAATCTAAATTGATTAATATGGGGAAAGCATATCCGGATAGCTATTTTTTCAGTGCTTAACTAGCGTTTAACTAGCGAAATAGCTATTTGGATATGCTGTCCCGATATTAATCAATTTAGATTATTATATTTTTTGGAAATAAATATTATATTTTACTTTCGTAAAATATTTATTTAAAAATTTTCCAAAAAAATTAAAAATAATTTTACTACAAATTTTCAAAATAAAAATCCTTAAAAAAGATTTTTATTAAAAATTTTTTAAAAATATTTTTACCACAAATTTTCAAAAAACTGTTTGCAAAAAAGTTTTAAAAATTTTTACTACAAATTTTCAAAAAAATCCTTAAAAATAATTTTTATAAAATGTTCTTAAAAATATTTTTACGCAAAATTAAAAAAAAAATATGCAAAAAAGTTTTAAAATTATTTTCAAAAAAATTTTCAAAAAAATTTGAAAAAAGTTAAAAAAAAACTTGAATACAAGTTTTTCGTATTCCTTTATCTAGGTTTGGTTGGTTTAATAGATGATGCTTACAACTAAAACACTACCCTAAGTAGATTAGATACAAGTAGTGCTGATGACGGACGTGGCTGTCTAGAAAATGTGCATTCCACTCGCGCTGGTGTCTAAAAAATTAAATCTTCCCAATTTTTCTTTAATATTATCACCTAATTTGTAATTTAATTAATTCTTTCTTAGAGAGAATAAAAACGAACTTAAGCTTGATTATAAATTTCATTGTATGTAATTTATAAAATATTTACAAAAAAAATTAAAAAAAAATTTTTACAAAATATTTACAAAAATTTAAAAATAAAAAAATTTTCCCAAAAGTGTAAAAAAAAATTTCAAAAAATTTTACAAATATTTTCAAAAAACATAAAAGGGTAACACAATATCTAGCATTACAAGATTCGGCATTGCCGAATATAGCACTCTTGCTTGTGTAATTACAGATTACATATTAAGTGTAATTGAAGAAATCTCAATAGTTGATTGTAATTGTTGATTGTAATTGAAAAGTTCCAATAACAATTACATATATTTGCGTAATTTCATGTGTAGTTAATTACAAACTGTAATTGCCACATCCCCCAAGTCAGGTGTATACAACAGCCCTCCTATTTCTTTTTTACTCCTAATTGCTCTTGGTTTTGATTATCCACTCGTCTTCTGCAGCACATTTTAGCCAAGACTTTATAATATTTCTGCATAATTAAGCAAGTGATGTGTTTCTCTATTTATGTAGTCACTTAAATAAATTTATTTTATACTAGCTGTGCCCACACACGTTGTGTGCTTGCTGATAATATTTTGTTCGATTTTGCTTTGAAAGAAATTCACACCAAATTTTAAGACGTATTTACTTTATATAAAGGTAACCATCCCTGGATAAAATTCGTTAATTTATATAAAATTCTAAAAATTATTGTAAAGCTGTGTAAAAGTTTTTTTTTAAATATTTTAATAATTATGTAATTCCACAAAGTAAAAAAATACAAATAAAATACAAATTTTATTTAATTGGCTAGTTGGCTGTAAGTAATTCATATTATGTCATTATTATTATACAGCGCCATCTGTTGCGCAATCGCGTTTAAAATATTCCGCTTTCATATCATATTTTCTTATTATTTTAAAACAGCGCCATCTTTTATGCAACCGTGTGTAAAATAAACCGCTTTCAAAAATAAAATATGCTTTAAAATATGCAATACCTTTAAACCGGTAAAAAAAAATCGGCGACCTTTAACTGCTTTTTCTCTATTTTCTCCGGGAAATAAGATATTTTTTCGGAAAAAAGTATCGTATATTGGAATAGGGATACTAAGGTACCACCTCACAAAATTTTGTTAAATTCCATCCAGTAGTTTTTACGTAATGCGAACACAACGAAAAAGCCAGAAAGACAGACAGGAAATGAGTTACTGTTTTATTATATGTATAGATAAAAAAAAAAACTTTAACTGACATCAGTTTTTATAATGTTTCTATTTCAGCCCTTAGAGCCTTATTCGCCTTTAGAGCAATCACCAGTTTCTTTATGTTTCAGCGACACCTTTCAGCATTTTGTTATATTCCTTTGACATACTTTCATGTTAGAGACCGACAGACAGTTGGTCTAGTTTATCAATTCCCTTTTACTACCTAGTCTGGTTCAGCAACTCATGTTACCACCACTAATGTCACAGCATTGATGAAATATGTATATAATTTCAATTTGTGTGCGTAAATGGGGAATCATACTTAAGTTTAGCTGCACTTGTCACATTCAAAATAATCACCTTATCACCTTCGTCTGCCATAGCATAGCGCTGACTACAGGTAGTTCTAAACACTTGAACTAGAGTGTAAATAGATATTATGGAGGTAGTACTGCACAGTGGTTTAATACCTGCACTCCTACTCATAACTTAATAATTTAAATTGTATAAAATCCAATTAAGCTTAATTGAGTTTCTCAATAAACTCAAATTTAGCAGTCACCCTGTATTGATAAACTCTTCTTTTAATTTTTTTTTCATATTTTTTATTTCTGCTTTTAAGCCAACCATTTATTATTATTGCGGGGTATTAAACTCATGAAAATCAATTATTAAAACTTACATTCACATTTGTTCACACACACACGTTTTTTATTTTCCAAACATTCATCAATTTTCTTTCCTCTTTTGTTTAAGCAGCATAATAAAGCGAAATAGAAATTGCAACAACGAAATTTATTGGCAAAAAAAAAAAAATTAATTAAATCTGGCCAAGATGCTGATGTTGATGTTGCTGATTGAAAAACTTGTACTTGTTTAAGATGAAACAAACAACAGCAACAAAAAACTTTCGCTGCAACATAAAAAGCCAATAACTGTTTCAGCAAAATGCAAAAACAAAAAAAATAAAAATAATTTCGTTTAGCTTGCAATAGCTGTAAAGTACATCAATCAACTTGTTTTAACACTCTGTATTGGTTGCAGGTAAAAATAGCATCCGCATTAATGAATAAATTTATTGGCAACTTTTTTTTATTTATTTTACGCACTTAATAATTCCACATGCAGTTTGATTTTTAGTAGCACATTTAAACAAATTTTACGATGTTTAATTTTTTTTTTTGTAATTTATTTGAATTTTTATTATTTTCTTTTATTTCTTTTTTTTTAAGAATTTTTTTATTCAATTTTAAAACTTATTTTCAAACACTTGTACTCGTTTTGAAAATTTATTTCAACCGTCACAACAATCGTTACGCGTCAAGCGCCAAAATGCAACTGAAATGAAAAGTTTTAAGTTATCTACAGCATCATCAAATGGTAAAATTACATGCGATGGCATGCCAAAACATGCACGTTAAACACATTTAACGAGATTTTAAAAAGCGCTATTATGTTAGTGCGTGTGTGGAGCTTTGTGTTTTCTTCATTTCTTTGACCACCACCACAATCAACATCATCACCACGATTGCAACAAATTTTTGTAGCAACAATCATCAGAAACACAGGCAGGCATAAAACAAAATCATTGAGGTGAAACAAATTTTGTTTATGCTCAAAGTGTGGTGAGAAACACTTTCATAAAGAGCAGAGAATAATTATGCCAGCAAATGGGTTGCAATCATAAGGCTTTTGTTAAGAGGGCCTCTAACAATTATATTATTTAAATAAAATAAATACTATATAAGAGTTGTTCATATTTAATATCAATATACATACCGCCAATAATGAAAAGATTACTTTTCATTCCATAGAAAAGTCATCGATAACTTTTTATTCCCTAGAAAAGTCATCGATAACTTTTTATTCCACAGAGAAGTCATCGATAACTTTTTATTCTAAAATAAATATACTGATAATTTTTTTATACTGTACAAAAGGTAAAGATAACTTTTCATATATAATAAAGTTATCGATAATCTTTTATTATATAGTAAAGTTATCGATAACTTTTTAATTCATAGTAAAATAATCGATAACATTTTTCATAATAAAGTTATTAATAACTTTTTATTTCATGGTTAAGTTATCGATAACTTTTTATTCTATAGTAGAGTTATCGAGTTATAGTAGAGATACCAATATCTTCTTTATACTGCAGAAAAGTTATGGAAAACTTCTTATTTCACAGAAAAGTCATCAATAACTTTTTATTTTGCAGTTAAGTTAGCGATAACTTTTTATTCTATAGTAAAGTTATCGATAATTTTTTATTCTATAGTAAAGTTATCAATAAATTTTTACTCTATAATATATTTATCGATAACTTTTTATTATATAGTACGGTTATCGATAAGTTTTTATTTTATAGTAAAGTTATCGATAAGTTTTTATTCTATAGTAAAGTTATCAATAACTTGACATTCTATAGAAAAGTTATCGATAACTTTTTATTCCATAGTAAAGTTATCGATAACTTTTTATACCATAGTAAAGTTATCGATAACTTTTTATTCTATAGAAAGTTATCGATAACTTTTTATTTTATATTGCAGTTACCAATAACTTCTTTATACTGCAGAAAAATTTTAGATAACTTTTTTTTCATGGTAAAGTTATTGATAAGTTTTTATTCCGCAGAAGTCATCGATAACTTTTTATTTTACAGTAAACTATCAATAAATTTTTATTTTGTAGTAAAGTTATTGACAACCGTTTTTTCCATAGGTAAGATTTTAATATCTGTTTATTCGAATACTAAAGTTACCCATAACTTTTTATGCTATAGTAAAGTTAACGATAATATTTTATTCCATAATAAAGTTATCAATAACTTTTTATTTCATAGTTAAGTTATTTATAAGTTTTTATTTCACAGAAAAGTCATCGGTAAGTTTTTATTTTACATTAAAGTTATCTATAACTTTTTATTATATAATAAAGTTATCGATAACCTTTTATTCCATAAGTAAGTTCTTTATATCTGTTTATTCTATATTATTTATATCTGTTTATTCTATATTATTTAAATCTGTTTATTCTATAGTAGTTATCGATAACTTTTTATAATATAGTAAAATTATCTATAATATTTTATTCCATAATAAATTTAATAACTTTTTATTTCATAGTTAAGTTTTTGATAAGTTTTTATTCCACAGAAAATTCATCGATAACTTTTTATTTAACAGTAAAGTTTTCAATAATTTTTTATTCTGTAGTAAAGTTATCGATAACCGTTTATTCCATAGGTAAGTTATTGATATCTGTTTATTCTTTACTAAAGTTATCGATAACTTTTTATTTTATAGTAAAGTAATCGATAACTTTTTATTCAATAGTAAAGTTATCCATAACTTTTTATTCTATAGTAAAGTTATCGATACCGTTTTATTCTATAGTAAAGTTATTGATATCTTTTTATTCTATAGTAAAGTTATCGATAACTTTTTATTCTATAGTAAAGTTATCGATAACTTTTTATTTTATAGTAAAGTTATCGATAACTTTTTATTATGTAGTAAAGTAATCGATAAAATTATCTTTCTTTTTTTGTGTTCGCATCACCTAAAAACTATTGAATGAATACAACATTTTATGAGGAGGTACCTTAGTATCCTGACTCCAATATAGGATAATTTTTTCCGCAAAAATATCTTATTTCCAAGAGAAAGTGGAGAAAAAGCAGTGGAAGTAGGGCGATTTTTTTTACCGATTTGAAGGTACTGCATCACTTATTTTTGAAAGCTGAATATTTTAATCACGGTTTTGTAAAAGATGGAGCTGTTTAAAATATTGAGTATCTTATTTCCTGTCTGTCTTTTACAGAGCTTTACAATAATTTTTAGAATTTTAGAATTTTATTTAATTTTTATTCAGGGATGGGTAACTTTATATAAAGTAAATATGTCTTAAAATTTGGTGTGGATTACTTTCAAAGCAAAATCGAACAAAATGTTGTCAGAATGCACCCAACGTATGTGGGCTTGCTTAGTATTGAAATAAATTCATATATTCAAAGAGGAATAACTCGAAATTTGGGAGATAAAAAACCGATTAATCGATATTCTAACACTCTAAATGTGTACGAAAAAGAGTATGAATACTTGAAAAACAATTATTTACTCAAATAAAATATAGACGAATTGATAATTTGAAAAAAATTGCAGTGTGTTTTTTTGAAACCGAATAATCGCCTATTAAATAAACACTGAATATAGAATATTTGATTAAAATTTTAGGCAATTACCAATAGTTTTTCACTTGCAACATCTAAGAAAACTTAACACATGTGCTTATTTGCAGAGTGTTGTTTGATTGATTAACTAAATTGAGGTTTATAACACTTTTTCCCGTGTTTCGAGATAAAACATTCTGTGTCAACTTATATTTTTTAATTTGCAGCATGATACTTTCATCAGAAATGGTGAATATTTCTATAAGAATATTTCAATAAGAAAACTTAAGAGTTTTTTTTTTATTATAATTAATGAATTAAAATTAACCAATATATTATTTTTTACTTGCAACATCAAATAAAAGTTAGCTCAATTACTTACTTGCAACATGTTGTTTGTAACAATATTTTTAGTGTTTCAAACCAGATAAAAGTTTGTGCCAACTTATTTTTAATTTAATTCTAAACTTGCAACATGATGTTTTCACCGCTGAAAATGGTGAATAGTTGGTAAATATTTCTATAAGAAGACTTGAGAGTTTTTTTATTATTATAAAGAATGTTCGTAAATTATTCAGAAATATTATTTTGTTGCAGGCACATCAAAGAATATTTATCACAATTGCTTGCTTGCAACATGTTATTTTTATAACACTATTTTAAGCGTTTAAAACTAGATAAAAGTTTGTGCCTACAAGCTTTTTGATTTATTTTTAACTTCCAACATGATATTTGCACCGAAAAGGGTGAATATTTCTATAAGAAGACTTGAAGAATTTTTTTTATTTTAATGAATGAATGAATGAAAATTAATTAAAATATTATTTTTTCTTATTATTGCTTGCTTGCAACATGTTATTTTTTTATAACACTATATTTAATCTTTCAAGTTAAATAAAAGTTTGTGCCAACATATTTTTAATTTAATTTTAAACTTGCAACATGATATTTTCACCGAAAACGGTGAATATTTGGTAAATATTTCTATAAGAAGACTTGAGAGTTTTTTTTTTTATTATAATGAATGATTGTAAATTATTCAAAAATATTATTTTCTACTTGCAACACCACAGAAAAATTACCACAATTGCTGACTTGCAATTTTTTTATAACTAAGCTACAAAAAAGTCTGTGTCTACTTATTTTTAATTTAATTTTTAACTTGCAACAAAATATTAAATATATTTCTATTTAATAAATATATGTCTATTTTTATAAGAAAATCTTGAAAATTATTTGCTTTAGGGTTTTGTGTATTGTAAAAATATTTAACTGACCCTTATAGGGTTACAAAATGCAGCTCTCTCTCTCTCTCTTTTTAATTTTTTCTCTGTAATTTTTAAATTCACCAATTTTCTTTTAGCCATGCAGCACCTTGGAGTTGCTGCATGAAAGAGACCTGCGTGTTAATATTCATTTTTGCTCCACAAATTTTCATTGTCATCATTTGTGTTTTATTTTTTTTTTGTGTTTGCTTGCAAATGTTGTCAGTGTTGTTTTTGTGATTTGGGTAAAGTCCTTTGAAAGCCTTTAATACTTTAGTTTCATGTTGTTGCTGTTGTTATTTTAGTTTTTCAACAGTATGTTTGTGTGAGTTGGTGTAAAATTTGTTTTGGTTTAATTTTTTTTTCTTATGTTCAAATGTCGGTGTTTAAGTCAGTGTGTTAATGTTTTGTATTGTGTACTAGTGTGTGTGTGTGTTTGTTTCTTTGTTGTTTTCTAGTTTACAGTCTTGTCCTACCACAACTTGACATGTATTGTGATAGCAAAAAAAAAAACACTGTCTTTGAATTATGGCCGCAAAAAAGTGCCTCTTCTCATCCTCTTTCTTGAACTTTTTCTAATTCGAAATTTTATTATAAATGACAAGACAAACTAAAAAGGTATGAAAGGCGCAATATTTGCTGAGTTGATTGTGTGTATGTGTGTGTGTGTTTGATATTTTTCTTTTGCTGCTGGCAGTGTTATTGCATGCTGTAGTTTGGTGAGATGTTTTCTAACGTGTTTTTCTTGCTTTTTTTCATTAATACACAAAAAAAAGCGGAACGAAAAGTAAATAAAACCTAAATGAGTGAAGAATAATGTTAGCAAAACAAACTAAGCAACCGGCATTTTTATCGGATATTTTTTCAATACCTCTTGATATGTATTTGTATGCATGTATGTAAGTATGTATGTATGCATGTGTTTTTTTTTTCAAACAATTGTTGTAGGTGTGGTATAATATAAAGTTATAAGAGTTTTACTCCATTTACCTTGAACATAAACTTTCAACCTGCAGTTCTAATGGCAATTAGAAAAGTTGTTGGTGGGTGGTGGCATTTGTAGTTGTTGTTATTGGTAATGTTTTAAGTGAATTTAATCAGAAATAAGTAAGAGTGCTATAATCGTCCGTATCAAATGTTATTTTCCCTACACCATATTTCACCACAGAGCAATTAAATATTGCCTTATGTTGCACAGTGGTTTGAAAACGATTGATGTTGGACATAATTCGGTATCTCATGAACCACTGAAGATATCTTAATGAAATTTCACAGACGCAAAGCAGAGGTGTTTCTGAGTAGAGCTGCGAATGGTGGGCCCCCTATGGTAAATGGGGGCTTTTGGGTAAAACCCCAAAGTTGGATACCTCGTGTACATAAATTTTTGGAAATGTCATAAAAAGGTTAGTTTTAACTCGTTAAGATTTTTTTAAATTTAAGTAGACCTTGAAAAAATCTATAAATAAATCAGTCAAGTGCGAGTTAGACTCACACATGTAGGGTTCCGTACTATGTTTAGTACAACTTTAAATATACAAGTTGTTAACTTTTTCATGTCTTTCATGGGGCAACCTTTAATTTTAAAATTAAAGTCACATTCACGAAAATTGCATCACTATTGGAACACTCTTTAAAATTTAGTAACTCTTGTCATAGCGGCTATAAAAATATCAATCACCTACCTATTGCGGTTCAAAAAATGAAGTAATACATATACGAGACAAAAATATGTCACTGATGGACCACCCTTTTGTCATTAGTAATTTTTGTAGCCGCTGAAGAACAACGTACGCTGTAACGTACATTTCAAGATTCTATCTATTCCGTTTTAAAAAATAAGACTATTTATGTACAAGTCATGTCTCTGACGAAACACCATGGAACACTATTTACGTACAAGTCATGTCTCTGTCGGAACACCCTTTAATTTTGTTATATTTTATAGCGGTCATGGTATTCCTCTTTCTATGAGTATATGAATAAACTATCTTTAACGATTAAAAAAATAAGTCACTATACGTGAAAAACATGTCACTGTCGGAACACCCTTTAATTTTTAGTAATCGTCATAGCGGCCATGGCAACACATCATAGCATCTTCTGTGCAAATTATAAGAGTCTAACTATTACGGTTCAAAAAAATAAGGCGTAATACATGCAAATCACGCCACTGTCGGAAAACCCTTTAATTTTTACTGTTTTTATAGGGGCCATAGTAATACACAATTTGTGAAAATTGCAAGAATCTATCTATTATGGTTAAACAATTAGGCCTTATACATGCAAATCGCATCACTATCGGAACACCCTTTAATTTGAGGTTTTTTTTTAGATTTGTTTATAAAGCGAACTAAGTTTTAATAATTGTTTGTAAATTTTTAGTGTATGCCGAATACAATTCAAGAAATAAACACATATTCGTAGATAACACCTCTCTATCGGAACACCCTATAAGTTTCAATATTTTTGCTATAGCGGCCACAGTTATGCATCTTCTGTGAAAATTTCATAAATTGTGAATAACAATTGAAACTACCAGGTAGATAGATACGAAAAGTACTGATGACGAACGTAGCTGTCTAGAAAATGCATTATGCTCTGCTGGTGTCTGTCTAATTTTTCTTTATCTCTTTATAATTAAGAATTTTAGCCTAAATAAATAATTTATTCATTTAAAAATAGTTCAAATAAAATTCATAAATATAAAATTTTTATATATCGTCGCGTTTCTTCTTAAACCACGTAAGTGTCATTTTTTTGAAATTAACTTTTTTGGTTTTTATGGTAGAAAATAACATTTGCCACCAGACTACCTACATTCTCATCTTAACAAGTTTGTATGAAAAAAAAAATCATTTTCAAAACCTCGTAAGCGCCATAAAAATGACATTTGCATGCAAAATATATTGGTTTTTATTTATTTCAAGTTGGAAATGTTAAAGACTCAACCACTAAGTTTTTTGTATTTAAGAATAAAATAATTCTTGCAAAAAAAAAACGACTTCAAAACAAATAGAAGGGCACCAATTCTAAACTAAAAATTTAAAAAGTAATCTGTAAGAATTAGATTTAAACCAAATAAAATATGCGCCAAAATTAGAGGGAAAAAAAGTAAAGACGATGTGAATGTCAAGATTCTCCCTATTACTGTTCAAAAGTTAATCTATTTTCACCAACATCCGTCTTTTATGGGGACACCATTCAAACCACTGTGTATAACGGTTTCAAAGATAGGATCACATAGATCAAATAACATCTCCTACTGGGACACCCTTTAATTTATAATTTTAAGTTAAAGCCCTGTTGTTATAAAGAACTTGGTCACAAAGATTCTTTGTAAATTTCAACTGCCTGTCTATTACGGTTCAAAAGTTTGTCCATATATATCAAATTACATGAACTATTGGGACACCCTTTACATTATAATTCCAAATATTATTATATATTATACCAGAGAAAGTAGTGGACATTCTGCCTAATTTTCAAGTGTTTGTGTTTTACGGTTCAAGAGATAGGGCCATATAGATCAAATTACATAATTTATGGGGACACCCTTTAATTGCTAAATTCAAATTATATATTTGCTATAGTGGACTTTGGAATACAGGTTCCCTGAAAATTTCAGCTGTCTGTCTATAACAGTTCAAAAGTTTGGCCACATACATAGAATTACATTAACTATTGGGACACCCTTTTATTTCGAAATTCAAATTTTATACTTTTTGTTATAGCTGACTTAGCAATACAGGCTCTTTGTAAATTTCAGCGGTCTGCGTACAACTGTTCAAAAATATGGCCATATACATCAAATTAAATGAACTATTGGAGCACCCTTTAATTTAAAATTTTGAATATTTATACACACAATTCACAGAACCATTTAAAGGCTGAAGCCTCCATTTTGCCACCCATAATCATGACCATTTCATCGGTTAGCTTCATGTCGGGTTCTAAACCTATATTGCCACCCGGTGAAGATTCAAACATAAAGCCAAAATCTAAGAGCATATAAAAAAATAATTCAAATGAATGTCGGCTTATTTAAAATTATAATTTACCAATGTGTATTATATGACCATCTTTATCTATCATTATATTGCCATTATGACGATCCTTGATTTGCAACAAATATCCTACAAGAGAATAGGCAGCCATTGATTTAACAAAATTGGCTCGAGCCGCTCGGAATTCTCGTGAACATTCATCAACATATTGATGCAGAAAGTATTCGTATAGACCGGTATCGGTTTGTCGGTCTAATTGATCGCGTGACTTGGCATTTGGGACACATTCAATGACACAGCACTAGATAAAAAAAAATAATTGATAAATATGTATATAAGAACATTAAAATTTATAAAATGAAATATATAAATGAAAAAAGATTTTCGACGACAATTGTACCACATATCCCAACACTGATTTGATATCCCCGTAATTAATAAAGGCAGGGAAGCCACTTTTGTAAAAAAAAAAAATTGGGAAATTTTTCCCCGTTCCAGGAATTTATATCTTAAAAAAAATTTAACTTTATTTCACCATTTGATTAAAAGCTCTTTTATCTATTTAATTTCAAAAATTTTCTAAGAATATATCTATCGGTTTAGATGTTGTGACAATTCGAATTCATTATTTTATTTCTCAAAAAAACACCTAAACGTGATTTTTTCAGTTTTTGGGGTAAAAATCATTTCAAAACTCAAGCACGAAAAAAATCATTATAATATTTTTAATCTAGAAGTAAAGAGATTTCCTCTGATACCACTTACCTGTATATCGAGCATATATTTAAGCAACAGGAGCTTCCTAAACCTCGCCTCCTCATGATATTTTTTCTCTCATTTTATATGTAAAAATGAAGAATGTGTATAAACACAAAAAAAAAATATATAAATTACCCTTTTTCAGTTGGGGAGACGAGTGGTTTCAAATAGTTTTCTTTTGCATATTATTCGGTAGAATAATATACAAAGAAAAAACATGATTGGGGTAACCATAATCTAAGAGCAACATATTATAGTTAAATTATATGGTTGCAGTAAAGCCATATTATGGTTGAACATTATAATATTATGGTTAAATTAAATGATTATTTTAACCATAAAAAAATAGGAAATTTTTTATTGTTTTTTTTTTCTTCAATTTATTTTGAAACATACATATGTATACATAAATTTTATTTCCATACATATGTTTATAAATTTTATTTATATACAAATGTATATAAATAAAATTTTGTAAAAATACACCAGCTTCTTAAGAACTTGAACGTTCCTTTTTCTTTTACAAGTTGCAAGTATATATTATTATAGTTTAAACTTTATAATAACAACTAAACATGGGATTTTTATTAATAGTGTTAAAAGGCGTTCCAATAAGAGGTTTTTTTGGGCTTTTATATAACGAGTGATTTTTTAAGAGCTTGAGAACTTTTTCTTAAAAAAAAAACGCATAAAATTTGCAAAATCTCATCGGTTCTTTATTTGAAACGTTAGATTGGGCCATGACATTTACTTTTTGAAGATAATTTCATTTAAATGTTGACCGCGGCTGCGTCTTAGGTGGTCCATTCGGAAAGTCCAATTTTGGGCAACTTTTTCGAGCATTTCGGCCGGAATAGCCCGAATTTCTTCGGAAATGTTGTCTTCCAAAGCTGGAATAGTTGCTGGCTTATTTCTGTAGACTTTAGACTTGACGTAGCCCCACAAAAAATAGTCTAAAGGCGTCAAATCGCATGATCTTGGTGGCCAACTTACCGGTCCATTTCTTGAGATGAATTGTTCTCCGAAGTTTTCCCTCAAAATGGCCATAGAATCGCGAGCTGTGTGGCATGTAGCGCCATCTTGTTGAAACCACATGTCAACCAAGTTCAGTTGTTCCATTTTTGGCAACAAAAAGTTTGTTAGCATCGAACGATAGCGATCGCCATTCACCGTAACGTTGCGTCCAACAGCATCTTTGAAAAAATACGGTCCAATGATTCCACCAGCGTACAAACCACACCAAACAGTGCATTTTTCGGGATGCATGGGCAGTTCTTGAACGGCTTCTGGTTGCTCTTCACTCCAAATGCGGCAATTTTGCTTATTTACGTAGCCATTCAACCAGAAATGAGCCTCATCGCTGAACAAAATTTGTCACATTTGAACATTTCGAACCGAACACTGATTTTGGTAATAAAATTCAATGATTTGCAAGCGTTGCTCGTTAGTAAGTCTATTCATGATGAAATGTCAAAGCATACTGAATATCTTTCTCTTTGGCACCATGTCTGAAATCTCACGTGATCTGTCAAATACTAATGCATGAAAATCCTAACCTCAAAAAAATCACCCATTACATGTTGCAATAACAAACTTATGCTGCAATATAATTTTTTGTTTCCACTGAAAGCAATATATTTTCATACATTTAAGTGTATTACTAAGTTTTGTTTTAAATCATTTAAAAATTATTGTGTTGCAAGTACCTTCTTATAGTTTATCATTAATGTTAATAACGAAAAGTTAATTTTATATAAAAATTGCTAAAAAAATTTTCAGTTGGAAGGATTTTTAAAAGATATAAAAACAAGTTGCTACCACAAACGTATGTTGCAACATATTTTTTATTTTTGCAATGAAAGCATATTGCAACACATTTTAATGTATTACTAATTTTTCAATTATTAGGGTTCCGTACACAAAGTGTAAAAACGAAACCCTATTGTTTTCGCTACAATGTCTGTCCGTCTGTCCGTCTGTCAGCGCCTTTTATCTCTGGAACCGTAATAGGTAGACTCTTGAAATTTTCACAGATGATGTATAGTTGTTGCCGCTATAGCAAAAAATACTAAAACTTAAAGGGTGTTGCAATAGAGAGGTGTTATTTACGAAAATGTGCTTATTTCTTGAACTGTAGGAGGAATTCACTAAAAATCTGCAAGCACTAAATTAAAATTAGTTCGATATATAAACAAGTCTGAAAAAAATAAACCTAAAAATTAAAGGGTGTTCCGATAGTGAAGTGATTTGCATGTATAAGGCCTAAGTTTTGAACCATAATAGGCAGACTCTTGAAAATTTTTACCAAAGGTGTATAACTATGGCCGCTATAGCAAAAAATACTAAAACTTATAGGGTGTTCCAATAGAGAGGTGTTATTTACGAATATGTGTTTATTTCTTACAAATAGTAATTAAAACTTAGTTCGCTTTATAAACAAGTCTAAAAAAATAAACCTACAAATTAAAGGGTGTTCCGATAGTGGGGTGCTTTGTATGTGTAAGGCCTAAGTTTTGAACCATAATAGGTAGACTCTTGGAAATTTTACCAAAAGTGTATAACTGCGGCCACAATAGCAAAAAATACTAAAACGTAGGGTGTTCCAAAAGTGACGTGTTATTTACGTTTATGTCTTTTTTTTTGAGCTGTAAGAGGAAACCACTAACAATGTGCAGACTGTGATTAAAACTATGTTTGTTTTATAAACAAGTATACAAAATTGAACTTAAATATTAAAGGGTGTTCCAATAGTGATTTGATTTGCTTGTATATATCCTAAGTTTTGAAAGAATAGGTGGAATCTTGAAATTTTTACAGGAGGTGTATAACTATGTCCACTATAACAAATAATAAAAATTAAAGGGTTTTCCGCCAGTGACGTGATTTGCATGACAAATCCTTATTTCTTGAACCGTAACAGGTAGACTCTTAAAAATTTGGTACAGAAGATGTGTTGCCACGGTCGATATGACAATTACTAAAAATTAAAGGGTGTTCCGACAGTGACATGTTTTTCACTTATAGTGACTTATTTTTTTAAGCGCAATAAGTAGACTTAATATATTTATAGAAAGGAAGTTGCCATGGCCACTATAATGAATAATAAAATTAAAGGGTGTTCCGACAGTGACATGATTTTATAAACCGTAATAGATACCCTCTTGAAATGTTTACAGTAGATGTGTTACTTCGGCCGCTATAACAAATACTTAATATTGAAGTGTGTTGATTAGTAACGTGTTTTTCACGAATATTACCTTATTTTTTTAACCGCAATAGGTAGGCTCCTGATATTTTAATAGAAAGTGTATTACCATGGCCGCTATAAAATCAATTACATATTAAAATTTAAAGGGTGTTCTAATTATGATGCAATTTTCGCGAATATTACTTTAATTTTAAAATGGTGTCCCATAAGACATAAAGAAATAAACAACTGGAATTTTTAAATTATACTGAACATAGTACGGAACCCTACGTGTGTGAGTCTAACTCGCACTTGACTAATTTATTTTTCTTAAAATTATTGTGTTGCAAGTATGTTGTTATATACAATTTTCGGTGGGTATGATATTTGAGAGTTATAAAAACATGTTGCAAGCACTATCGTATGTTGCAACATAATTTTTCTTCAATGAATTCCTTATATTACAATACATTAAAATTTTTTGTTAAGGTTTCTATTATTTTTTTAATAATAATCGTGTTGCAAGTATCTTGTTATAGTTTAAGCTTTATGTTAATAACAACAAAAAAACGTTTTAACGAAAATTGTTAGAAAATATTCTGTTAGGAAAATTTTAAAGGCCTTAAAAATATGTTGCACGAAAAAAATTTTGTTGCAACATAAAAGTTCTGTTTTTGGCGTTGATAAGTGCGGACGCGATTTATTTTTAGCTCGCATTAACAAAAAACAAAACATACATTGTGTGAATAATTTCAAACAAAAACAAATACAACAACAAAGTTGTCTGTAATTTTTTTTTCTTTCTTTTTCTTTATTTTTTACAACGGCATATTGAATTGCTACTTTAAAAATAAAACAAAAACAATAAGGGCAAATGAGCCGCTTTAATTAAGCAAAAAAAATGTAGACAATATTGTATTAAATAAAGACAAAAAAACTGAAAATAATTTGTGTGTAAATTCTACGCCTGTTATACGTGCGCAATCTTGTTCGTCGCTTTTGCTAAGCGATGACAATAATATAACTACAAACAAGTCGCCTTCTGAACACAGTGTTACCAACAGTAATATGGATAGTGTTAAACCCAAGACGCAAGTGGGAATGGACAGATACATTACGGTATTAAAAAGAGGTCGAAGCCCTAAATCTTCGCAGCTTGCACCAATGTCTAAGGTACATAAAGACAAGGGCTCTAATGGAATAAATTCCCATAATCGTTTTGCTATCCTAGATAGTGAAACAAGTGAACATAAAACGGCAATTAAGTCGGTCAAACCACCTCCAGTTTATTTAAGGGAGAAAAATTCGAACGACTTAATAAAAAAGTTAATTACAATTATTGGCGAGAACTCATTTTATGTAATTCCCATCAAGCGTGGTAACATTGATGAGACAAAAATACAATTTATTGATGAAAGCAGTTATCGTAAAGCAGTAAGCGGGTTCGAAAACTGCAAAAAGAACTTTTATACCTATCAGCTGAAGAGTAGTAAAGGTCTACAGGTAGTCATTAAAGGTGTAGATTCATACGTTGATCCAGCTGAAATAAGAGCCGGACTCCAAAAAGCGGGTTTTAAAATAAAAAGTGTAGATAATCTCCGTAATCGGGAACGTGTCCCCCAACCACTATTTCGCGTTGAACTGGAACCTGGAGATATCAGATTGAAGAAAAACGAAACGCACCCCATTTACAATCTGAAATACCTGTTACACCGTAAAATAACTGTAGAGGAGCCGCATAAACGTTCAGGACCTGTCCAGTGTCTAAATTGTCAAGAATATGGTCATACTAGGGCTTACTGTAAGTTGCCTCCGGTTTGCGTTGTATGTGGCGAGCTACATTGTTCCGCCCAATGCGACAAAGCAAGGGATGACTCGAAAGTTAAAAAATGCAGCAATTGCGGTGGAAACCACACTGCTAACTACAGAGGCTGTCCAGTTTTTTCCATGGTAAGGAAAACCACTCAAAAATCAAATACTCCTGCTAAACACCCACAATATCGAGCAAATGCTCATTATCCTCAGTTAGCCCAACCAACAACACAACATGTTTCATACGCAGATATGGTTAAAACCAATCATACTGCAGTACATAAAGCGGCACCTACAACTAATTCTACTCCTAATTTGCAATCGCATCCTAAAGAACAAACACCATCTGGTAATTTCAATCGTCTCGAAGCAAGCATCGAGACATTAGTGCAGTCGATAAACAGTTTTATGAGCTCTATGAGCAGCATGATGCAAGAAATGGTTCGCATGCAATCTATGATGTTGCAGGCGGTACTTAACAAACCATGAACTGTTTAAAAATATGTTTCTGGAACGCAAACGGCTTACGCCAACACAAAAATGAACTCGAGTACTTCTTGAAGAACCAACAAATTGATGTCATGATGGTTTCAGAGACTCATTTAACAACAAATAGCTTTTTTAAAATCAATGGCTATATATTATACGACACTAAAGACCCCCGTGGCAGAGCATGTGGTGGTTCAGCTATTCTAATAAAGGCTCGAATTAAACATCATTTACTGTGTGATTTTTGTGAGGACTATCTTCAAGCAACAAACATCTGTATTGAAGAATATCATCAAAACTTTGTTATTTCTTCGATTTATTCACCTCCTAGATTTCAAATATCAGAGAGTCAATACATCAATTTTTTCAAATCACTAGGTCCCTGTTTCATAGCATCAGGCGACTACAACGCTAAACATACGTTTTGGGGATCACGCCTAATAACTCCAAAAGGTCGTATTTTGTTTGATACAATTTCCAAAATGCGTCTGAATGTGATATCAAGTGGACAACCCACCTATTGGCCTACTGATCGACAAAAAATACCTGATGTTATTGATTTTGGCGTGACTAAAGGTATTTCGAGAGAAATGATTAAGGTTGAAGCGTCACTCGAATTATCCTCAGATCATTCACCCACTATTGTCTATATATGGAATCAGCAAAATATCGTGTCGCCAACAACTTGCACAAGCATTAATTGGTTGAAATATAGAAAGTATCTCAGTACCCATTGTTCGGAAAACATACCGCTAAGAACACCAGAAGATGTGGACCAGAGTCTAATTTATTTTGATCAAAACCTTAAATCAGCTGCCCAACATGCGACAGAAACCAGACAACCAGCTAGATACAATCAAATTTATTTTGTAGATGTCGAGCGGCTCTTGGCTGAAAAAAGAAAAATTAGAAGAGAGTGGCAAGCACACAGATCTCCTCAACTCAAATCTAGACTTAAAGATTGCACGAAACGACTAAGACAGCTGCTAGAATCTCGAAGAGTAGCATCTCTGAAAAATTACTTGGAAGACCTCGATGCAACTGCTCAATCAGATTATTCATTATGGCGTGCATGTAGGAACCTTAAAAGACCGGTTGTACGTAAGCCTCCCTTGCGAACTTCTTGTGGAGACTGGGCAAGGAATGATACCGAAAAAGGCAATTTGTTTGTTGGACATTTGAAGAAGGTTTTCACCCCAAATGTATGTACTGATATAGCTGAGTTACCATTAGTAGAGACTAGTGCCGTAGTACCCCTAAGATTTGAATTTCGCGATATTGAAAGGGCAATAGCAGATTTAAACACCAAAAAAGCCCCTGGCGTTGATAAAACAAGTAACAAGATGTTAGTTGAGTTGCCCCGTATAGGTCGCAGAATTATTCTGTTTGTTTTTAATGCCATCTTACGTCTTCAGTACTTTCCCACAGAGTGGAAGGTCTCTTTGATAACTATGATTCCTAAACCAGGAAAAGACCACACAAAAGTAGAATCATACAGACCTATAAGCCTTTTATCAAACGTGTCAAAGTTATTTGAGAGAATATTAATAACTAAGCTGAATCCAATTCTTAGCGCGAAAGGATGCATTCCGAACCATCAATTCGGCTTCAGAAAACAACATAGTACGATCCAACAGACACACAGATTAGTAAATGTAATTAAAACGACCTTTGAAGAAAAAAATACTGTTCTGCGCTCTTTATCGACGTTTCTCAAGCATTCGATAAGGTTTGGCACGAAGGCCTAATATTTAAGCTAAAGCTGAACTTGCCCGAAAACTTGTATAAGCTCTTAAAAGATTATTTAACGAATCGCAAGTTTTTATTAAAAGAAGGTGACTTTTTAAGCTCGCCACAGCTCATTGAAGCCGGAGTTCCCCAAGGTAGTATTTTGGGACCAATGTTATATTTACTGTACACATCGGATATGCCAATTAGCACCCTAGTCCACACATCAACTTTTGCAGATGACACAGCTTTTTTAAGTATTCATGAAAGTGCCCAAGAAGCATCACAACTTTTACAAGACCACATACTCAATTTGGAAAAATGGCTAGAAAAATGGAGAATAAAAGTGAATGAACAAAAATGCACTCACATAACTTTCACACTGCGCAGGGACTCATGCCCTCCTCCTTCGCATAAATAACCAAATGATACCACAGCTTTGAGACGTTAAATACCTGGGTATACATCTTGACCGTCGCCTTACTTGGAAAAGCCACATTGACTTCAAGTTAACACAAATGAAACTAAAAGCAGTACAACTAAATTGGCTTATTGGCAGAAACTCCACCCTGAGCTTAGATTGTAAACTTCTACTGTACAAGTCGGTCCTCAAACCAATTTGGTGTTATGGGATTCAGTTATGGGGCACTGCCTCAGCTAGCAATGTAGAAAAAATTCAAAGGCGCCAAAATAAGATACTACGTATGATTACATCTGCTCCCTGGTATATAAAAAATTCGAACATCCACAAAGACCTAAACATGCCATCAGTTAAAGCAGAAATAGCGAAACATGCAGTCACATATCTAAAGAGGCTTGAATCTCATCCAAACCCTTTGGCGCGTAACATGCTGAATGAACCTGGTTACATTCGACTAAAAAGAAGAGATACTGCTTTTCTTGGCCGTACATTAGAGGGATGACCCGCAAATGATTTCGAAATCCGTGAAACAAACATTATTTTTGTCTAGCACTGGCTGGACTTAAAAAGAATATTTTATTTTAGACTTAAGATACGAGTAATTATTGTTAGTTCAAACATATTGAAGATACAATAAATAAATTATGAAAAAAAAAAAAATTTTGTTGCAACATAAAAGTTTGGCATGAAAAATTTGTAGATTTAAATTATTTTCCAATCATTTTGAAAACTATTTTATGTGTGTTATTTTCTCCCATGTTGCAAGTATAAAGTACATATATGTACATTAAATAAAAATTATCTTTTATGGTTTATAAATATAAAAATGTTTATTTATTTTCTATAAGCAGTCATGTTGCTACAACAGTTTGATTTCTTTTTCAACGGTATTTAATAAAATTTGTACGCTTTACTTGTAAATAATGCAGACTTTTCTAAGGAAACTAAAAATAAATTTAAAAAACAATATCATAAGTCTCTAGTGGTTTAAAAATCAATATCACCATCAATATTTTACGTATAAATTTTAAACTACTAAAGCTTTTTTTTTTTTGCTGTGGTCTTGTTGCATGCATGTCTACATTTCGTAGTATGTGAAGTCATATCTAGTAAAATCAATTGCTTTTCTTGATGTCATTTATAATCGTATAGCAGTTGCACTATTCATTCATTCGCGCTCTTAGTCACATACAATTTAGAGCACACAGCATACACAGCAACATTTCATTGTCAAACGTTGTTTGTTAAAGAAAAGAAAAAAAATAAACATTCGAGAAAAACCAGTTATTAAATTGAAAGATGAGCCTGAGGAAGGTGAAAAAAAAATGAAATAGATAAGACAGCCAACAAAGATGCTGGTCAATGGGCTATTTGAAAGCAATGAACGATTTTGTATGGCATCATGAATACGATGCAAGAAAAATGAAAGTTTTATGTCTATTGGCCAGTTTTTTTTAAACGTGGTTTTTCTTCGTCTTTTGATTTCTTATTATATGATGCACAAATAAATAACTATTAGCAAACTTGAAGTCAAGTGTAGTAAGCCCAGCAACGTTTTAAAACAAGTAAGAGTGCTATATTCACCCATGCCGAATCTTATATACCCTTGACCATAGTTATGTTTCCCAATTTCACAATAATACAGCTACATTTGGGTTTTACTTTTATGATTTTCAACTTCATTATTATAGATATAATATAAAAATGTATATTTTTTTTTTGTAAAAATTTTATCGAAAATGTTTTGTAAAAATTTTATCGAAAATTTTTATTAAAATATTACAAAAATTTTAAGAATGTTTAAATTATTAGCCAAATAATTTTATTAACATACAAATTAATTTTTGAATTTTGCAACTTTTAAAGAAAAAATATATTAAATTAGTGAAAAAATAAATTCTTTCCACTTAGAAAGAATTAAAAACGAACCTAAGCCTGACCTCAAAAATTAATTTTGTAAGAAAATTTTTTGTTAAATTTTATAGAAAATTTTTTGTTAAATTTTATAGAAAATTTTTTGTTAAATTTTATAGAAAATTTTTTGTTAAATTTTATAGAAAATTTTTTGTTTAATTTTATAGAAAATTTTTTGTTAAATTTTATAGAAAATTTTTTGTCAAAATTAAAAAAAAGGTCGAAAATGGTTTGTAAAAATTTATTCGAAATTTTTTTGTTATAATTTTATAAAAAATTTTTTGTAAATATTTTATCGATATTATTTTGTTAAAATTTTATCGATTTTTTTATAAATTTACCAAATATTTTTTAGATTTTTTTTTAATTTTATGGAAAATTTCTTGTAAAAATTTTATAAAATATTTTGTTAAAATTTTTTTTAAAAATTGTATCGAAAATTTTTGGAAAATTTTTTTATAAAAATTTTATCGATTTTTTTTTTTAATTTTATCGAATTTTTTTTGTATAAATTTTATAAAAAAAATTGTAAAAATTATATAAAAAAAAAATTGTAAAAATTATATAAAAAAAATTTTTTAAAAATTTTATAAAATAAATTTTGTAAAAATTTTACCAAATGTCTATGTAAAAAATACTATCGAAAAAAAATTTATCAATCGTTTTTTGTTAAAAATTTACCAATAATTTTTTGTTTAAATTTTATCAAAAGTTTTTTGTAAAAATTTTATCGAAAATTTTTTGTAAAAATTTTATCGAGTTTTTTGTAAAATTTTCGATATTATATTTTAACAAAAAATTTGAGATAAAATTTTTCAAAAATTTTTTTGAAAAAGTTAAGTTAAGTTGAAAACGAACTTAAGCCATAAATGACATAAAAAATTAATTTGTATGAAAATTTTTTGTAAAATTTTAAAGAAAATTTTTTGTCAAAATTTAAAAAAAATAATTATCGAAAATGGTTTGTAAAAATTTTATCGATAAATTTTTGTAAAATTTTTATCGAAAATTTTTTGTAAATATTTGATCTGAAATATTATGTAAAAATTTTATCGATTTTTTTTTAATTTTAACAAACTTTTTTTAGAATTTTTTGTAGTAATTTTATATAATATTTTAGTAATAATTTTTTGAAAAACCTTAATGACAATATTTTAGTAAAAATTTATTTGAAATTATTTTGCAAAAATTTTATCGAAAATTTTTTGTAAAAACTTTATCTCAAATTTTTTGTTAAAATATTATCGAAATTTTTTTGTAAATATTTTATCGATTTTTTTTTAATTTAAGGAACGTTTTTTAGAATTTTTTTTTTGTTAATTTTATCAAAAATTTCTTTGTAAAAATTTTATAAAATATTTGATAAAAATTTTTTGAAAAATTTTATCGAAAATTTTTTTTTTAAATTTATCGAAATTTTTTTATAAAAATTTTATCGAAATGGTTTTATAAAAATTTTATCTCAAATTTGTTTGTAAAAATTTGATTGAAAATTTTTTATAAAAATATTTTTGTAAAAATTTTATCGAAATGTAGTTGCAAAAAATACTATCGAAATTTTTTTGTACAAATTTCATCAATCATTTTTTGTTAAAATTTTATCTCGAAAACTTTTTGTAAAAATTTTATCGAAAATTTTTTGTAATACTTTTACCGAAAATTATTTGTAAAAATATTATCGAAAATTTGTTGTAAAAATTTTATCAAAATTTTTTTTGTAAAATGTTTACAGAAATTTTTTTGCAAAAGTTAGGACCTTGCTGCAATCTTTATTGCGTTAAAATGTTCAGACTAAAGCACAATGGGGGGTCATATTATAGAAAATATTTTGTTAACATTTTATGAAAAATTTTTTGTAAAAACTTTATCGAAATTTTTTGTAAAAAATTTTATCGAATTTTTATTTGTAAATATTTTATCAATAATTTTTTGTTAAAATTTTATCAAAATTTTTTTTTAAATTTTGTAAAAAATTTATCGAAATTTTTTTGTAAAAATGTTATCAAAAATTTTTTCTAAATATTTTATCAACTTTTTTTGGAAAATTTTACAGAAATTTGTTTGTACAAGTTGGACCTTCTTTCAATCTATATTGCATTAGATTGGTCATTCTAAAGGCTATTGACTGCCCCTGGTTCCCAGTGGGCATCTTGTGGGTCTATCGGCTACCTCTATGTGTATTGCTTTCTATAAAGGCTTTTAATACGAATCAAAGCAAAAAAAACTCTACGAACCTAAAAACAAACAAAATCTCCCCTCGCAGGCGGTCTATTATTTATTAAAAAAAAAACGTTAAAAAAGAATCATTACAACCGAAAAAAAAATAAAAACATTGTGAAAAAATATAGGTGGGAGTGGTTTTTTGCCCGCAGCCTGGAATAGAATGGACGGATGTTGCTGAGTTCCTTAGCGAAATTTTCGAAACTTTGCCTGGCAGATTGGTGAGCTTACATTTTCTGCATCTCTTCTGATGTCGGAAATGAATATTATAGAAATTACACACGGAATGACAAACTTATATACTCGTATATATACCCTTTCTACCTGTGGTGAAGGGTATAAAAATTTAAAAAAAGTTATGAAAATTAAAAAGATTTAAAAAGAAATAAAAAACAAATAATTAAAAAATAGTTAAAGAATAATAAAATAAAATTATTTGTAACATTTCCATTAAAATTACTTCTTGTGATGCCAATATTTTTTTCATTTCTTTAATCAAAAGAAAATACCATTGCTAATGATTTTTTGTGGTTTTTCTTATAAATCCTGTTATTACTTGAGTCTTTTCTTTTATATTGAGAAAAATTTATATCTATCACACAGTCAACTTGAGAGACCACAATATACACTTGAAGACTTAAGTAAAAATTTAAAATATTTATAGTCGTAATAATATTAAACTGAGCAGGTATATGACTTAAAAAAATAAGTAAATTTACTAAAGCTACTAATAATCAAGTTATTAAAGTTGTTAAAATGAAATAAAGCTTTCAAATTAAATTGTACAAATACTACTTACTCTTGGTATTTCTTACTAAACAATAATTATATATTTTTCCAAAAATATGAAAAAAATATTTAAAATTTAACAAAAATAATATTAGCAACATGTTATAGAAATATTCAGAATACTGAAACCCATCAAAGATTTAGTTAAAAAATTTAATCTTAAAACAATTTTTTAGCAACATGTTACAACACCATTTATAATACTGCTATTGTTCAAAACTATAAATACTCCATTTAAAAACTATAAATTAGCAACATGTTGCAGAAATATTTACAATAATGAAACTGTTCAAAGATTTTTTAATTAAGCAATTAAGGCTTATGTCGCAATATAATATAAAAACAAATTATAAGTAACATGTTGCAGCAACATTTATAATACTCCAACTAATTAAAACTATAGTTACTCAATATAACCTTAAAAACTTTGCTATAATATTTTGGGTGAAATAAATTAATTGGCAAGGAAAACAGGAAAAAAATATTGTAGCTTAAAAAAAATAAATTGTTTCAGAAAAACATGTTGCAGCTGCATTGCTACTACAAATAATATTGAAAAAAAAAATTTCGCTAGAAAATACATACTACCAAAAATCTTTGCAACATTTGTTATTTAAATTTAATTTCTAGCATAATTTTTAAAAATCACTTTTAAGACTCTTACGTAATTACTTTATATAAAGGTACCCATCCCTGGAAGAAATTCTAAAATTTATACAAAATTCTAAAGACTTATTCTAAAGCTCTGTAAAAGGTATATAATATATTTTAATGACAATGTAATTCCACAATGTAAAAATACAAATAAAATACAAATTTTGTTCAATTGGCTATTTCATTATATTACAGCACATTATATTGCGCAACCATGTTTAAAATATCCCGCCTTCAAAAATAATAGAAGCCTTAAAGTATGTAGTCGCCGTACTTTCACTCTGTTTTCTACACTTTCTCTTGTGAAAAAGTTTCGTATATTGGGATCAAGATACTAGGTACCTTCTCACAAAATTTCGTTGTTTTTACGTGATGCGAAAACCAAAAAAGAAGGACAGACAGACAGCAAATTAGTTACTATTTTATTATATATATAGCTATTTAATATTAAAATAAATTAGTTGCAACATGTTGCATCAACATTTATAATACTGCAATTGATCAAATCTATAGTTACTCTATTTAGCAACATGTTGCAGAAACATTTATAATACTGAAACTTTTAAAAAATTTATTATAATTATAAGCAATTAAGGCTTATGTCTTAACAAGGTATTTATACTCACACTAATCTTAAAGCAAATTATTAGCAACATATTGCAGCAACATTTATAATAATCCATCTAATTAAAGCTATAGTTATTCGATTTAATTTTAAAATTTCTCTAATAATTTTTTGACGAAAATTAATTAATTGGCAAGGAAACCCGGAACAAAATATTTTACCTTACAAAAATAAATTATTTAAATATAAACATGTTGTAGCTACATTGATACTATTAATAATAATTTTTTTTCATATTTTATTTATTGTGTCTTCAATATTTTAGAACTAACAATAATTACTCACATTTCAAAAAAAAAAAATCGCTAGAAATTGTTACTAAAAATCTCTAGCAACATTCAATGTTTAAATTTTAATTCCTAGCATCATTTTCAAAAATCAATTTGTGTGATTTATATTATATTTTAACCAAATTTTGAAAGAAATTCCTCTACAAACAGTAATTAAAAATTTGCAAGAGTTTTTAAAGTTTAAAAAAACAATTTCTGTGATTTTTTATATTTTTACAAATATTGAGTAAATTTGTCTACAATGAGTAACGAGAAGCAAAAAGACAAGAAAAAATAAATAAAATTAAAAATATTTACCTTAAAAACTAGCTATAATTTAAACAATTTATCACAGCGTAAGTTATTTAAATTAATTTTGAAATATCTCCACCAGAAATTTTATTAAAATGGCTGGCAACATTTTGTGTTTCGAATAACTCTCTAGCAACATTTTTATGTAATATTTTGTTTGATAATCAAAAACGCTTCGCAGCATTTATTTTTTTTTATATTTATTTAAATTAGAAAAAATCTAAGTGTTAATAACAAATACTCTGTGTATATAATTATATAAGGCATATCAAATTATTTCATGTACATATAGATATGTATGTATAGATATATAGACAAAGATTTTTAAGTTAAATAAATTTAAATTGTAAACAACATATTTTCTTTAAATTAAGTTGCCCGTAACATTCAAAAATTTTATAATTTTTCCATAATAGTTTTACTCTAGGTGTCTAGGTACATGTTGCAGATACATTTTTAATTGCATATACATAGAAAATTTTCTTAATCTAAACTGATTTGTATTATTTTATGCACCAAAAAAAATATTTAATAATAAAAATGTTGCTAAAAACTTAAGTTGCAAAAATGTTGCAAAATTCGGAAACCTAGTGCGACATCTATGTATACTGCGGCTCCTCATGAACGACATTTACTTTAGTGTATCTAATACCATTCAACCGGCACTCTTGTTGCAAAGAAATTTTGATGTCCTTATTCCCGATTGACTTCGTTGGTCCCAACCAGCCTAGTTGGCATGATGTAGCCGACTAGGTTTAGTTTTTTGAAGGCTCCAAACAGGAAAATGAAGAGACAGGAGCCGGTATTCTTAGTTTGTAAACACAGTGGGCCATTTCCAGGGACAAATATACAACGATCTTCCAGGCAGAATTATACTTAATGCTCATTTGTGTCAGGATATATTTGAGTAGAAAGACAAAGGGTATAAAAATATTTTTGATATCGGCTAGCCAAATTGCGCTATAGGTCTTAACCTTTGGCTATGGACTCGGAAAGTAAGGGCTTGTGAGACATCTGTTAATGAAATGGGTTCCCACAACAGTTTAACACTATGTTGGGTTTCCAGTCTCAACAGTCATGTTGATAATGGGCAGGCGGACTGCCAACAGCCAACATAGAGGCCTCCTACGTAGATTTATAGGATCAGAACCCTGCTCTGGCAACCTATCCACTGTATAAGCTAAGAAAAAAAATTTGCAGAATGCTTTGACAGGGCTCAGGTAAGCCGCACACTTTATCAATTTATAACTGTATAGTTCAATACGACTGGCCTAAAGCGCGTTTCGGGATAACTTACCTGGTATTATAGTCTTTGTTACCATCAATTAACAATGGACAACATTGATATTAAATTGTCCATGTACTAGGACCTGCACGATGAAACTTCGGAACATATACTTTGTGCATATCCTACCTTGAGGTGTAGAACAAAATTCCTAACAGGCTCTCTCTTGTTTCCAAGGCATATAAAGGATCTCTCAATGTATAGGATTATTGATGTTATATGTAGCCTAAAACCAATTCCATGAACATTAAGGCTATAGAAAAAATCTCTTGGGTCGCGGCCTATGACTTAAAAATAATAAGAAACTTTTGTTGAAACAATTTTGTGTTGTTATTATCTCGCAACATACGGCATGTTGCCAACTAAACTTTTGTTGCAATCTTATTTTATTCATTAGCAACCTCAGCGTCTTCTCTTGGGCTTTTTTTTTATTCAAAATGTAAAATAAAAATTTAGCTTTTGAGCTTTAGACTCCTTTGATCATTTTTATAAATTAAAGAAAATTTTTAGAAAAAAGCAATTTCATGCCACTTATTTGTGTTGACAGTTTTTTTTTCTCAAGAGCTTTAATCTACTAGCGTAAAATTAGTTTTGCAAAAACCCAAAACGCCAACAGTATAAAATCCACATTATTTTTTACAATTATTACAAATACTGCCTGCAGGCAAGGCAATTCAGAGGCCGGTGGCTGGCAAATATTTAGTTGAACTGTTGCAAGAGTTGTTCAAACGTATGCTGTGAAAATGTTGTAAGCATTTATTTTTTTGCAAATGGCATTGGCATTTGTAATGGTTAGCGCCTCACTAAAAATGCCCCACAAAACACTTTACCAAAGCTGCCAATTAAAATTTTGAGATTAAGCAAAGCATAAAAATTAATTGGCCACAAAATGAAAATCCCCTCCCAAAAAAGAAACTTCAATTTCTACAAAACCAAACGCAGTTGGTAAATAGAAAAGGAAAAAAGAAAAATTACATGAACAAAATATTTCTTAGTAGAGCATAAAAATTGGGTTTTTCATAAAAATTTGTTAAAATCCTTCAGCCTTAAAGTAGACTTTACAATATGTTACACTTTTGTGTGGAGTCTTTATTAATCTCTCAACTCTCAAGGTAAATCTAAGTTTATCAAGAGTTTTTATGAATTAATACAAAACCATACCAATTTTCTTGTTATTGTTCAACATTCCATTGAGACTTTGATTTGATACTGTACTTTGTTTGAATGCTGTATCTAGGTGCTCGTGTGTTTTGTAGAAAATATTTTCGATTGAAAAAGAACACTTAAAGTGCCAACATTTAACTTATTTGTAGAAATTTATCTCTTGTTTATTCACAAAACAGTGAGTTAAAATGAAACAAATTCAAACACTTTTTAAAAGAGATCAAATAAAATTTTGTATTTACCTGTAGGCGTATGATTAATATTAATTTAGATGTTACTTTACAAAATTAGCTAGAACTGCAGCAATTTAAAAGATATTTAAGAAATAATTACAGCAGGCTCAAGCCAATATCTCATAAGACTAAGTAGTTATGGAAATCAGCTACGCAATCTGTTTATTGTTTTTACTTCGGTACGGTAAATTGTAAGATTCCGAAACTTTTAGGTGTACTTGAGATCAAACTTTATCCTTGAACGTCTTTTTTTCCTTTAAATAGTCGACTTTCATCCTCATCACGGAGTCGCTTTTAATTGCTAGTATTTGTATTAGCCTGAGATCAAACAAGGCATCACCATTTAGTCTGTGTTAGAAGTGGTCCTAAACCTTATGGATCAACTAATGCTGGACACACACACGTAACGAGCATTACTGCCTTAGCCTCTTCAAGAAACAGTCTGCAAATATCATCCACTTCGATCTAAATCTTTGCCAGATGCTACTTAATATTGCCAACATCCGTCACTACCGCAGTTATCCAGCTTAAGGTACCTGGCTTATATCCAAACAACTATCTGGTCTTCGTGCTAAGAGGCTTAATCCGTCCATCTCTTGAGATATTCGGGTTCTTTTTGATTTTATCAAAATTAGAATCTATAACAATCCCAGTAATGGAGATTGTGGAACAAGATTAACGTGAGTACCTGCCTAGTCGGCCTAACCTCACGGTGGTCTTACCACCGACTGAAACTTAGGCGTAGACTAGCGCCCCCATTGTGTAGTATAACAACACTTTACGATTGCCACCAATCGCTTTTTGTGTGTGATACAGTCACAATGAGTAGCAATTTATATAATATGGCAAGCCTTTCCAAGGCAAGCCTAGATCCATATTATAACCTCTTGCTTAGGGGTTTGGAGACTATCCAAACTCCGTCTGTTGAGAGAGCAACAGCACACTTGATCGACCTTGCACCTTACCTACATAAATCGATCTTAAACCACAACCACCACGTGTACCCCCGAAGGGGACCTCACCAATATCTGTGGGGCCAATGATTCCCGTGGTACCAGTCCTTTGGGCACTGGTCGGGCCTCGAAGAGGACCCGCGATGTTTATCGCAGACCTTTTCTTCCAGATTTAGGCTCTAGGAACCCTAGCGTCTGGTGCCCCTATTTTCCCCGAGTGAACCCCGTCAAAGCATTTGCCATTCCTGCAGTGACAATTGGAAATCCCGGGGAGACCCAGTAATGGAGAAAAGATGTCCAGCCTCTCACAGTCTTTTTATAATAAAATGAAACGTTTGCATGACTTAATTTAAGCCGCCTCATTCTTAGATCGTTTAAAGTCATTGTAAGAATTTTCTGGTGTGATGTGATGTAACTTTGACGTCATTTGTGATGGAAAGATCAGAACGGCTCTTAATAACCAATGAAATTAAGGGTACGAGACCCTTTTAGTGTTTCTCAAGCCTTCCTTTGGTGTTCGTGTATTTCTAGCGTAACAAAATATGTTTAAACAACCCATGAAATTCATTTCTTTCGATTTTCGTTAAAATAAAGGGGATTGTCCAAGGGCTTTCAAGGGCTGTTAAAAACAATGACACATCTAGATCAAAATTTGACACAAGTTACGTAATAGATAATAATTTACAGAAGCAATATTTTTAAGGCAGCACCACTATCTGTGAAGCTCTTAGTTTGTCTGAGGGAAAAATCTCAAACTTTTTTTTTCGGGAATCAAACCCACAACCCCCAGAATGATATACTATCGCACTATCAATCAGTCTATGGATTGACTACTGTTGAATTGAAAGTAATGGCAATACAAATACATAATTTTTATATTACAGTGGAGCTTTGACTGACCTTTTTTCGATACATACTAATAAGAGTCGACAAAAAAATGGATTAAAAATTAAATGTTCGGCCCAGCGCTTCTATTGTAGAATTATCAAATTGTTAAGTAATTTGTAAAATAAAAAAAAAAATATTAGGTGAGATTACACCTTATTCGTTTCAGACATCTCCTTCTGCGAGTATCCCTGTTTTTCTTGCTGCAGCACTTTCATTCATTGGCGTAAGCTTATAATAAATTAGTAACTATAATAGAAATTGTTCTGGAACAGACTCAATTTCATTACTATGCACGATATCTTGTGTGTTCCAAACAACGGACCCATGTTCTAAAATTAACCAAATCTTGATACTATTTAATTATAAATTCTATTACGAGTGCAACCGATATCTTTAAATATTAATCCCATCATAAATAAGACCACCACGTAGGCCAACCAAAAATGTTAAAAAAAAAAAATTCTAGGGCAATTTTCTCCTAAACTAAAAGAGATAAAACAGACTGTAAGCCCATTTTTTTGTAGATATTTTTAAGATCTATCTAAATTAAAAAAAATCTTGGAATTTAAGAAATAAATAAAATTTTTAAGACATAAAAAAATGTGGGCTCAAGCTACCCAACAGCCCCACTTTACCTTAGGTGGCCGACTATCTGCACCACCACTCAAAAACATCTCTTCTCTGCCCTTGTGAAATTTCATTACGAAAACTTCTGTTCATGAGCTACCGCATTATTACCAAAATTAAACGTTTTTAAACCACTGTGTGTCGGTATTCTCCACCAATGCTGATCAATTCATAAATCTTACGAGGAATCTCTCTCTCGAACACTGAACACTTAAACTGTAATAATATTTACTACTAGCTGTGCCCACACACTGTGTGTGCATCCTAACAACATTTTGTTCGATTTTGCTTTGATGTTAAACCATACCAAATTTTAAAACTCTAACGTATTTATTTTATATAAAGGTACCCATCCCTTGATAAAATTTTATTATTTATGTAAAATATTATTTATTTCTATTTTTAATTTAAAATTGTTATTATTTTTTTTGTTTAGAAATTTGGATTTTTTCTTGCTCTACACTTAATAAACTTCTCATTTGGTTTATTAAATTTTGGCCATAAGAATTTTGGTTTTTATTCAGAAAATTTAAAAAAGTCCACTGACGATCTGTTTAAGCACCAGTGAAATAGCTATATGCTATATGAATATGCTTTACTAATAGTAATCTGTTTGGATTACTATATTTTTGAAAATTAATAGTTTATGACTTGTTTATAAAATATTTATTTAATAAATTTTAAAAAAGGAATTATGCGTTCTAGAGAAATAAATAATGTTATTTAAAAATTCCAAATATAATTTTTTTAAATTTATATAAAATTCTAAAATTCTAAATTTATTGTAAAGCAGGAAATAACTTACTCATTATTTTAAAACAGTGCCATCTGTTGCCCAACATCACTTAAAATATACTGCTTTCAAAAATAAAAGATGCCTTAAAGTATGCTGTACCTTTAAATGGATAAAAAAAAATCGGCGTACTTTCACTGCTTTTCCCCACTTTCTCTTGGAAATAAGATATTTTTACGGAATCAAGATACTAAGGTACCTCCTCACAAAATTTTGCTAAAATCCAACCGGTTGCTTTTACCTGATGCGAACACAAAGAAAAAGACCGACAGACAGGCCGACAGAAAATGAATTACTATTTTATGTATAAATAAACTATTCCCACTGTCTTTATTTTTTGTTTTTTATTTTTTCTTTTGCTATTTTCATCACCTTTGGTTTGTTTTCAAAATTTGCAGCCTTCTTCACCTGACATGACTGACATGTCCTGCACACAAAAAAAATTTTTTCAAGTGAAAAATAGCATGAAAGGAATTTCAAGCTGTAGCCTTTTAGTATTTTACCTAATGCAACTTGACACATCTCTGGCCAGCATATCAATTGTTTGTGAAACAAAAAAAATCCTTTGATGTCGTAAAAAATTAGAAGCAAATATTCTTTTTGAGTAGGAGCAGTATGCAATTTCTTTCCTCATTACACTTGTGCTTGCACTGAAAGTCTTCTTTTTTTATATTTTATATGCTGTTTGTTCTGCTTGTTTAAAATTTACTTTATACTAGCCGTGCCCACGCACGTTGTGTGCGTCCTGACAATATTTCGTTCAATTTTGCTTTGAAAGTCAGCCACACATCCAAATTTTAAGACTCTTACTTATTTACTATATATATATAAAGGTACCCATCCCTGGATAAAATTCTAAAATTTATATAAAATTCTAAAATTCATTGTAAAGCTCTGTAAAAGTGTTTAAAATATTTTAATAACAAAGTAATTCCACAAAGTTAAAACTACAAATCAAACAAATTTTTTAAAATAATGATAAATACTGGCTATTTGGCAGTATTTATCATTATTTAAAAAAAGCGCCATCTTTTGCGCAACCGTGTTTAAAATATTCCGCTTTCAATTCATTTTATCATTATTTTAAAACAGCGCCATCTGTGTTTAAAATATCCCGCTTTCAATTCATTTTATCATTATTTTAAAACAGCGCCATCTGTTGCGTAACCGTGTTTAAAATATCGCGCTTTAAAAAAATACATGCCTTAAAGTATGCAGTACCATTAAATCGGTATCACAAAATCGGCGTACTTTCACTGCTTTTTTCCATTTTCTCTTAGAAAATAGTATCCAATATTGGAGTCAGGATACTAAGGTACCTCCTCACAAAATTTTGTTAAAATCCATCCAGTAGTTTTTACGTGATGCGAACACAAAGAGAAAGACAGACAGACGGACAGGAAATGAGTTACTATTTTATTATATGTATAGATTCCTCAGAGGTTTGCAATTTTTTTTTTGTTTTGTGACTTTACAATCAACAATAGTGGGCTTTTCCCAAGTCTGGTGGTAAGTATCTTCAAACATTAGTGCGAATTGAACATGTCTTTTTGTATCAGTGTGTGTGTGTGTGTGTGTGTAAAACAGGAGCGATTTAGTTCTGTTTTTATAAGACCAGACGTTAAAACAAGAAGAAGAAAAAACTCTGTATTATTCAAATAAAGATAAATGTACAAGGCTGTCTGCCTGTGCAAGTGTGAATAATTGTCCTAGTTTTTTCTGAAAAAGCATTTGTCCAACTATTATTCTCAATGGATTTTTAATAAAATCGTTTGGTTTCATTTGATATTCTTTTTTCCAGCCTTTCTTTTCTTTTATTTTTTTTTTTTTATCTTATATGACTGAGTATGTGTTTCACAGCATCTTGTTTTAAGTGTAGAAACTTTTAGCCAGCCTTTTTACTTAACTATGTTTAACAGTATTTGTAGTGTGTTAAATTCTAAAGCATATTTTTAGGCGTATATTTTTTCTGAACTTAATTTAGTTCAGAAAAACTTCAAAAAAAAAATTTAAGGTTTCTGTTTCATAAAGGCTGTAGTTAAAGAAGAACAAAGGTTGGTTGGTAGAATAAAAGATTTAACAGCTTGTGGTATGTTCCAAATTCCAAAGCATATTTTTAGGCTCAAAATTTTCCTAAATTTACTTTAGTTCAGAGAAACTCCCAAAAGAATTTTTAAGGTTCCTGTTTCATAAAGGCTGTACTTAAAAATGAATTTGTTGGTAGAATAAAACATTTAACAGCTTGTTGTGTGTGAAAGTATAAAGCATATTTTTAGGCGCATTTTTTTTTATTATTTTCCTAACTGAATTAAGTAAGAATTTAAGGTTCTCTATAGGTGTTTAAACTGAAATTCATACACGCCTGCTTGACTTTTGTTTTAAGTTAGTTTCATAAAGGCTGTAGCAAGGCATATTTAACCAGGTGACAGCCCAAGGCGGAGCTAATATTAAAGAAAAGTTTTTTTAATTTTCTTTTTATATGGAGTTTGACATTAATCATGTATTTTAAGAGAGAATAAAATAGATATCATATGTTAAAATCCATATAAAAAAATTGTTTGCTAATATTTCCTCTCCCTTACGCTATCACCTTGTTAAATATGCCTAGAGCTGTCGTTATAAAATATAGAACAAAGGTTTGTTGACAGAACAAAACATTTTACAAGGAATTTGAGGATAACCCAGTAGCGTCAATGGTTTGTTTTTTTAGAACAAAACATTTTGTACGAAATTTGAGGATAACCTGGTAAGTCTGGCGGCAAGTGTATTAGAGTATCAGTTTTGGGGGAATGTGAATTCAATTCTAGAAAAGACTCTCAGTGCTGCACTACAACGAAGGCGAAGAAAGGTCCTCGTTACTATGCTCCATAATTTAATCTATACATATGTATAATAAAATAGTAACTTATTTCCTGTCTCTCTGTCTTTCTTCATTTGTGTTCGCATCACGTAAAAACTACTGGATAGATTTTTACAAAATTTTGTAAGGAGGTACCTGAGTATCCTGACTCAGATATAGGATACTTTTTTTCTGCAAAGATATCTTATTTCCAAGAGAAAGTGAAGAAATAGCAGTGAAAGTGGGCCGGTTTGTTTTTAACAATTTAAAGGTACTGCCTACTTTAAGGCGTCGTTTATTTTTGAAAGCAGGATATTTTAAGCACGGTTGCGCAACAGATGGCGCTGTTTTAAAATAATGACAAAATTAATTGAAACCGGGTTATTTTGAAAACGGTTGCGCAACAGATGGCGCTCTTTTAAAATAATCACAAAATATTAATTACTTACTGCCAAATAGTAGCTAATTGAATAAAATTTAGTATTTGTTTTGTATTTGTAATTTGTGGAATTACATTGTTATTAAAATATTTTAAACACCTTTTACAGAGCTGTACAATAATTTTTAGAATTTTATATAAATTTTAGAATTTTAAAAAAATTTTATTTAAGTTACGGATCTCCAAGCGCTTACTGGCACACAGTTTCTTGAAAACGTTTTATTTTCACTAGGTCCTGATCCATTAAAACTATCTTAATAAAAACAAAATTTTGGAGGAAACATTAATCTAGAAGTCTTACAATTTGATCCCTGATACCAATTACCTGTATATTTAGCGTCCAAAAAAAAAAATGCAAAATGCCCTATCTACATAGGAAAGTAATGTTAGATAGGGCGTTTAGCATTTTCTATGGCGATATATATTTAAGTTATAGAAGGAAGATTCACAAACCTTGCTTATAAATGATTTTTTTTTTAATTTTCTATGTAAAAATGCCAATGCAATGATCAGTACTATGTGACGTATGATTAATATTAATTAAGAGGTCACTTATGAAAATGACCGAAATCTCAGGTAGTTTTTCATAGATTTTAAAATTTTTAAATAGTATTAAAAGCCAGGACACCGTACTATTATAGTTAACAATTTGCAAACCCTCATAACTTACTAAAATAAAATTTTTTACTAACAAAGTTTATAAAAAAAATTTCAATTTAAAATCCATATAAAGTAACCAAAAGCGAGAAAAAAAATATTGTTCAGCGCTTTTCATAGACGTTTCTCAAGCGTTCGATAGAGTATGGCATGACGGCCTAGTTTACAAGTTAAAGCAAAACCTGCTCATTAACTTTTATACATTGTTAAAAAGTTACTTAACTGATCGTAAGTTTACACTTAAAGAAGGAGATTTTTTAATGTCGGCTCAGCTAATAAAAGCAGGAGTTTCCTAAGAAAGTATTTCAGGATCCGTTTTATATTTGTTGTTTACATCCGATATGTCAACAAGCCGTCGAGAATACACATAAACATTTGTTGAGAGGACATCGCTCTTTTCTAACCATTCATGAAAGCTCCCAAATAGCATCGAAAAAAGGCCACATTTGTTATATGGAAGTTTGGTTAAAAAAAG
Organism: Phasia obesa; assembly: GCA_949628195.1. Taxonomy (NCBI): domain Eukaryota; kingdom Metazoa; phylum Arthropoda; class Insecta; order Diptera; family Tachinidae; genus Phasia; species Phasia obesa. Next base: position 18,085,714 of record OX451218.1, read on the forward strand.
GAGAATAAAATAATAATAAAATAACTTTTACACTGCCACACCTTACACTCAAAATTTAGAAGTCAAATACCTCGGCATACATCTCGATAAATGCTTAACCTGGAAAAGTCGTCACATTGAAGCAAAATTTACCCAAATCAAGCCTAAAGCAGTGCAAATATGAAAAAAATACTTACAAACTTTTTAAAATAATTTGTAAAATTTGTAATCCAAAGAATTGATTAAAAACGCAGTTTTAATTCAAAAACATCAAACACTCCAACTAAAACAATATTCTTATGATTTTACAAAACAATTTAAATAAAAAAATCTTCAAGAAAATGCCTTAGAAAATATTTAAATCAAATTTTAAAATTTTCATACTGAGGCGTATGATTGATATTTATTAAGAGGTTGTTGTATAAAAATGCCAATAACTGTAAAACTTCTGAGAAGATTTTCAAAATTAAAAATGCACCTGAAAGCTAACAAATGCCGCCAAAATTGTACTTTAAAAAAAATACTCTGCAATTTACAGAAAATGAAAAAAAATATACTTTTAACAGACCACAAAATATGGCATATGATAAACTTTGGTCACTTTTTAAAGCGCAAGGGCTTTTTTGAACTTCAAATATTTAATACAAAAATTAAATTTCCATATATTTTATAATTAAAATCATAAAAGGTTTAAAAGATTTAAAACATTCTAAAGGTAGTATTTTTCAATATAATGAGAAGAAAAAAAATTATTTTATTTATTTTTATATTTTTTTATATTTATTACATACTTTTATTGTCACTTTTATTTAGGACACTTATAATTAAACTTTATTTAACTGCTCTTAGTACCCCTTAAGTTAAATGTCTCGTCGTGAATGCAAATATTTTTCACATATTTTTCTTTTTTCTGACTGCTCTTTTGGGTAACATGCCAAACCATATGGCTATTTCTTTTAGCCTAAAAGCCAAAATAAATGACATCATAAACTGTGTTAAATAGAGCGATTATATGAGGTTTTATAGCATTGCTAGGAAAAAATAAAAAGGAGGAAATAATAATAAAAGGAAATGGAAAAGGACTCTTGGATGAAAATGGATTGTTTAAATATTTTACAGAACACTGAAAGTCATTAACAGTTCTTTAGGGAGATTAGGGTTAAGAAATAAAAGAGAAACAAAAGCAGCCGACAAGTGGACTTTATGTCGTTTTAAAAATTTATTTATTTTTCCTAAAATTTATCAATTTAAACAAAATATTTTAAACATTTTTATTCTTATCCTAACTAAAACAAAAAATGTTAAACACTAACGATCTTAAATTACTCATATTCTCATAAAAGAAAGTAATATCTACTTTTGTTTTTTGTTTTTGGAAACCTTTTGCGTTGCCTCCTCAGCAACAGCTGACTTGCCACGACAACACAACAGTTTGCACAAACCCACCAATACAGCCAAAACAGCTAAAATAATGGTCATGAGGAAGGCAACAACATCTACGGAATACAGCTGCCACCAGGACATATATATAGCTGGCGATTGCATATGTTTAGCACCCTTATGTCTGATAACATAATCCACCCAATAGCGTACCAATTGACGGGGCGTCATGGGTCTATCGCGATATAATTCAGAGAATTTTTTTACCTTTTCGGTGTACGAAGCATTCTCCAAGACCTCTGTAACAGCATTTCTAAATGCCTCTTCACTGAAACGGGCATATTCCAGGCCCAGACCAAAACCAGATTTCTCCACATTAGCTATATTCGAATGTTGATCACCGAAGAAGGGTATACCCACCATGGGTACACCGTGATATTGTGATTCCACTACACTGCCCATGCCGCCGTGTGTTATGAAAAGTTTCACCTTGGGATGGGCCAAGAGATCATCTTGCGGCAGCCAAGATCTGTAAATCATATTTTTCGATTGACCCGGAAAATCAGAATCACCCCATTTCAGCAAAACGGTGTAGGGCAGTTTTGAAAGAACATTAAAAATCATTTTAGCCTTGTCCTTGGAGAGATTGGAGCCCTGCACATTGGTGCCCAAACTAAAGAAAATTACACTTTTATTGGCGGCTTCAATAATGTCGGCCAAGTCTTGGGGTAAAGGGTCGGGTTTTTCTTTTATTTGTATGCCACCAATTTCGATAAGAGCGGGTACATTGGGTCTTATGGGACCCTGACTGAAGTGATGATTTGTCAAGACCAGAGAAACATTCTTGTAGACTTCTTCCAAGGGCGGATAGCGGTCAGCGGGGAAGTTGTATCTAAAATGATAAGCAGATAAAAAAAATATTGATTAAAAACAAATTGAAACGATTACAATCACTAATCCTATATTTCTTAGTTTAAGAGCCCCGCTTCTCAATAAATTTCCCTTTACGTTGACAAAGGGTAATTTCATGGAACGCCACCAATAAAAACCCCAAACAATGACTTTTCTGGTTGAATTGGTCACCATTGGCTTTCATTTGGATAGGTAACGTTCGAAATCCGAGAATTTAGTGTGCAGACGTACTCATTCATCCAGAAATGGACTTCACCGCTGAAGATGAATTTTTCATGATAATAAGTCTCACCACATAGTATCCCCAGTCTAACGTAATATAGTTTGCAGGAAGGTCCTAACTTTTAAAAATATTTGGCACTAAAATTTTCGATACAATTTTTACAAAAAATTTTCGATAAAATTTTTACAAAAAATTTTCGATAAAATTTTTACAAAAAATTTTCGATAAAATTTTTACAAAAAATTTTCGATAAAATTTTTACAAAAAATTTTCGATAAAATTTTTACAAAAAATTTTCGATAAAATTTTTACAAAAAATTTTCGAAAAAATTTTTACAAAAAATTTTCGATAAAATTTTTACAAAAAATTTTCGATAAAATTTTTACAAAAAATTTTCGATAACATTTGTACAAAAAATTTTCGATAACATTTGTACAAAAAATTTTCGATAAAATTTTTACAAAAAATTTTCGATAAAATTTTTACAAAAAATTTTCGATAAAATTTTTACAAAAAATTTTCGATAAAATTTTTACAAAAAATGCTCGATAAAATTTTTACAAAAAATGCTCGATAAAATTTTTACAAAAAAATTTTCGATAAAATTTTTACAAAAAATTTTCAATAAAATTTTTACAAAAAATTTTCGATAAAATTTTTACAAAAAATTTTCGATAAAATTTTTACAAATAATTTTCGATAAAATTTTTACAAAAAAATTTTCGATAAAATTTTTACAAAAAAATTTTCGATAAAATTTTTACAAAAAAATTTTCGATAAAATTTTTACAAAAAAATTTTCGATAAAATTTTTACAAAAAAATTTTCGATAAAATTTTTACAAAAAAATTTTCGATAAAATTTTTACAAAAAATTTTCGGTAAAATTTTTACAAAAAATTTTCGGTAAAATTTTTACAAAAAATTTTCGGTAAAATTTTTACAAAAAATTTTCGGTAAAATTTTTACAAAAAATTTTCGATAAAATTTTTACAAAAAATTTTCGATAAAATTTTTACAAAAAATTTTCGATAAAATTTTTACAAAAAATTTTCGATAAAATTTTTACAAAAAATTTTCGATAAAATTTTTACAAAAAATTTTCGATAAAATTTTTACAAAGAACTTTTATAAAAATTTTCGATAAATTTTTACCAGAATATTTTCTATATCTTTATGTTGTACTAGCTATCCCCGGTGAGCTTCGCTACATCCATCCACAAAAAAAAAATCCAATCTGTTTTTTTCTAGGCTATACATATTAACACGATTATAATTTTTTACTTTTTATGTGAGGTACCACTGCCACTATCCTAATCCGGTCTGTATTTTGCTAGACTATGTACATTAATATGAGGATTACTTTTACAAAGTTTTAAGACCCTACTTGTTGTAGTTCTCTATAAGTACTCTTTTTTAGCAACCATATATCTGTGCCCGCCACTTTGTCAGCGCCCTTCAATATTTTGTTCGATTTTGCTTTGAAAGCAATCCACACCAAAGACCCTTATGATTTTAGTTTTTTTAATAGAAGTAACACTTAGGCAATTAATGCCTACCTTAACTGTGTTACTTCCTTTAGAAAGGGATAGTAATAGATAAAACAGATGGTTAGTGCGATAATAGAGCTTCGCAAGCGCTTCTGGTGTTCTTTAGGCAAATTAGTTTGAACCCAATTAATAATTATTTTACTTCGCCGGCGATTTAGTGCAATGTGGTAATACCGGCGTTTTTAGTTCCGCCTGCTTTTTCTCCACTTTCTCAGATGTTTTTGCGAAAAAAAAGGTATCCTATATTGGGACCAGGATACTTAGGTACCTCTTCACAAAATTTTGTTAATATCCATCCAGTAGTTTTTACGTGATGAAAAGCAGACAGACAGATGGAAGTGAGTTACTATTTTATTATATGTATAGATAACAAAATGTGAAAATTTCAGAATGAAAAGTTTACTGATGTTGGCAGCTATAGCTTTCCGACAAACAAACAAACACATTTTGTGCTTTATATACATATATATAGATAGATTTGTAGTATTGAAGTTGGAAATCATTAAAGTAAAAACCGAATGTATATTATTGTAAAATTGGTAAACATAACAGAGTAAAGTATGGTGAAGGGTATATAAGATTCGGCATGGCCGATAATAGTACTCTTACTTGTTTGTTCTATATTTATTATCGCTTGTTTTTTCACGCCACTGTGCATTGGTTTAAACATCAAAAACGTTGTCATATACATATATAAAGATTTGTCATGGCATAGAACTGAGTAGGAAATTGATCCAATAACAATACAGCAAATTGATTACACTATTCTAAATTTTAATTTTGCATATCTTCATAGATATTGTCATGTTAATGTTACATCAAAATTATGGCGTGCCATTGTAGCAACTACTGCGTAGTTTATTATAAACTGCTACAAAAAAAAAAAACAATTGATTTAAAAAAGAATATACAGATATATGCACACATATGTTTGTATGTATTTGTATACATGCATACATATGTATATAGGAAGACTCATCAATCATATGCAACTATGTATTAATTTTTAACAGTTGCTTTTTTTTATCATGCAAGCCAATATGCCTGCATTTATAATAATTGAGTTAAGTCATCTTCAAGTGCATGATTAAATTCAAACACTCACTTAACAGTTTTTTCCTACAGCTCTTAACTTGAACTAAAAATTTGACATTGACTTTCAAACTTGTCATTGTTTGAATCAGAGATGGTAAATAAATTTTTCAAATTGTACCAACCGTGTTCTTATAAAGTACTTTTTGTAGTACAAGTCGTACCACAGTTAAAATGTAAAAAATGTAATATGTCTATTGTTAATATTAAAGATAAAAACATTTTAAACAAACAAATTTAGGGTTCCTTGGTGAAGTAGTACTTAGTTTTTTTTTTTTATTTCGGACCAGCACTCAGGGGATGAGCCCTACTCATGCAAAGCATTGTGCCAGAACTAGGAAATTAAGTTATGGGAAGGAGGATAGAGGGAGTAATGTTTGTGGACATTCGATTTGAATATTCCAACATTGTAGCTGACAGGAAAGACCTCTGTAGGAAGATGATTCCACAAGCGAACTGTACGGCTAAAAAACAAATTTTCTCTGTAATGCATTGTGCGATTCACTGGCCAATCGACCACAAATGGATGAGCTCTTAATGAAAAGCGTATTGTGCGCGAAAACGTGCAGATTTCGGGAACTAGTTCCCTAATCTCATCAGAGCACATTCCATTGTAGTAGCGATAAAACAGCGAAACACAACACACATTGCGTTGATGTTCAAGAGAGTCAATAGAGTTGGATACCCTACTGTCACCTAGGAGCTTCTTCGCCCTCTCCTGCACCCGGTCGAGTAGTTCCAAAACAGACTTTGGAGCACCGGCCCATACATGAGAGTTGTATTCCATTTTTGGCCGGATATAAGTGGTATAAATAGTAAGGAGATCAGATGAGGTGAAATATGTTTTACACCGTTTGAGAAAACCGAGACACCTGAAAGCTTCTTTTGAGACTTGAAAAATGTGCTTATTCCATCGAACGTCGCACTGGATTTTCATGCTAAGAACATCAAGAGCTTCTGATTCCTTAATACTTATACCATCCATAATTACAGATGTAGCACCATTTTCGGCCGAACGCCGGTGCGTTAGCATACAACATTGAGTCTTACGAGCGTTAAAGTCGACTCTATTTGCCCGGCCCCAATTAGATATTATTACAAGATCGTGATTGAGCGTATCATTCATGTTTTGCCGCTTGGCCCCAATCTCTAAAAGGCTCGGCCGTCTGCAGAATGAATACGAATGGCAAATGCCGCTATCATCTGCAAAAGAGTAGATAGGGTTGGAAGTTTCACAGAGAAGGTCATTTAGAAAAATAAGAAACAGGGTAGGAGAAAGAACAGTTTGCTAGACTATCAAAGTAGAATTAGTTAAAACGTGCCTAAAAATTAACCATAATTTTTCAAATAACCTTCCAAGTACTGAAGGTTTATACTAGAACGGTACTGATTTGTCATTTCGGTTTTACTGCGATGTACAGTGCTTTAAAAACATTTTATTTTGGAAATTACACACGCATTCGTTTATAAGAGCAAAAACGAACAAATATTATGTTAAATTTTAATTTGGTTCAAGTATTAAAATAAATCAGTCTCGTGCGAGTTAGACTCACACACGTAGGGTTCCGTACTATGTTCAGTAAAACTTAAAAATTCAAGTTGTTAATTTTTTTATGTCTTATGGGCACCCTTTAATATAAAAATTAAAGTCATATTCCCAAAAATTACATCACTATTGGAAAACCCTTTAAATTTTGGTAATTGTTGCTATAGCAGTCCTGGTAATACACCTTCTATAAAAATATCAGGAGCCTACCTTTTGCGGTTCAAAAAATAAGGCAATATTCGTGCAAGACATGTCACCAATGGACACCCTTTAATTTTTAGTAATTGTTATAGCAGCCGAAGTAACACATCTACTATAAACATTTCAAGAGTCTACCTAATACGGTTTATAAAATAAGACTATTTACGTAAAAGTTATGTTACTCTCGGCAAACCCTTTAGTTTTATTATTTGTTACAGCGGCCATGGCAATTCCCTTTATAAAAATATATCAAGTCTACATATTACTATTAGTATTTGTTGCTATAGCGGCCACAGGTTTACCCCTTCTCTGAAAATTTCAAGCGTCTACCTATTATGGTTCAAAACTTAGGGCATGTACATGCTAATCACGTCACTATCGGAACACCCATTAATTTTTAGGTTGATTTTTTTATACTTGTTTATATAGCGAACTAAGTGTTAATTACTTTTTGTAAATTTTATCATACAGTTTACCCATACAGTTCAAGAAATAAACACATATACGTGAATGACACGTCTCTATCGGAACACCCTATAAGTTTAGTATTTGTTGCTATAGCGGCAACAGTTAAACATCTTCTGTGAAAATTTCTATCTATTATTTTTGAGTCTACCTATTATGGTTCCAGCGATAAAAGGCGCTGACAGACGGACAGACATTGCGGACAGCGAAAACAATAGGGTTACGTTTTTACACTTTGGGTACGGAAAGTTAAATTTAATTATATTTTTATACAACACTATAATTACGTTACGGTACTTTTGTACTTTAAATCGTTTTAAAAAAAAGTACGATCGTATCAACTTTTCCATTCCTGCTCTTAAGAGTTGAGTAGTGTTCAAAACAAAAAAAAAAGAGTTATATACCAGTGTTGGGATTTTTGGTACAATTGTACCAAATTCAATAGATTTTCTAATTTAATAATTTTTCTTGCACTAACAAACAGTTCTAATTTCATAGTTCTCTAACCCTGGCTACATTTTAGATTTATGTTTAGAATTTTTATTATTTACTTCGATAACCCTATTATATATAGGTAATAGGAAACTTCGTCACAAGGCGTTTTTTCATGAACTACAGCGTTTCAACGTTTTTTCATCGTATCAATCAATCAATAAGTTTCCGGCAGTATTCAGCTGATATATTTTTCCACTCTTTCTAGTGTCAAATCGTAAGGTCTTTTCGGTAATAATTCAAATAACTCCACGCATACTCTATCGGATTAGAACACAGAAACATAAATTCAATTGTTATTACGTTAAAATACCCTAATATAAAAGTTTTGATTTGTCCTCTTTTGTTAGTTTTGTTAATCAACTGTTGTTCCAGCTAAGTAGATGATTGGTCTGCTGTAGCGGGTCCTAGGATAATGGGAATGGAATGCCATCTGTCGTTGACTAGAAACTATGTTTTTCACTTAATGCCAAATTTTAGTACAATTGATGCTCATTTGGAACAATTTTGTCATTGGAGTGGTACAATTTAAACATTGTCAGATACCAACACTGTTATATACTCGTATACGAGTATATTAAGAGAGACATTTTTCTCTTAAAAACTTAACACATATTATGAGTTGAAAAACTCATTTCAATAATCTTTTAATTACCTTGCCCTTCACTAACAACTTGTTAACCAGCGATGTAAGTTTTTATTTGGTGTAAATTATTTTTAAATATTTAATGATTTATAAATTACATACAGTATGTCAAGAATGAATTTACATATTAAAAAATGTATATTCTCTTCTAAAAAATGTTTGACATTTCATTTGTAATTTGTTCAAGATTCATTTCTGACGCCATAAAGTAACACACCTGTTATGACTCGGAACATTATTACCATAAACTTATATATCAAAGTCGAGAACACTTCGGGGGAGTCTGGAACCATTCGATTTTTCACGAAATTAAAAAATTAAAAAATTAAAAGCTAAAATAAAAAATTTTAAATTTATGATATTTTTTCTGTACTCGACTTACATAATGAAAAAAGCAAATTTTCGAAACGAATTAGCCTCCGGCGGGGTCCGCGATAACACTCATTCGATTCTCCAGTAAATTTTACCCAATTAAAAAAAAATAAAATATTGGTGAGCCTACCCTTAGTTCCCTTTTTCTGTGCGCGTTCTCATATACATGTATATAAGGAAGTCTATTTAGCGACATCCATGTGTCCGTGTTTAATTTGAAATGTAGTTTCTGAAGACCCTAGGTAACTTATGGAAATTCTTAATATGCCAATGACATGGCCCATAAATGGCAATCAAAACAAGGCAAGCGCCTCTATTTTCCTTGTATGTTGCATGTAATCAATGTTTTCACTCTGTTATATTGAAAACTATAATATCAAAAGAAAAAAACAAGTAAGAGTGCTATATTCGGCCATGCCGAAACTTATATACCATTTACCGTAGTAATGATAAATATTTCCTTACTCTGTTATGTTTCCCAATTTCACAATAATATACATTCGGTTTTTACTTTTATGACTTTCAACTTCGTTATTACAAATATAAAAAATATAGAATTTTTTTTTTAATTTTATTGAAATTTTTTTTTTAAATCTTATCGAAAAGTTTTTGTAAAAATTTTATAGAATTTTTTTTTTGTAAAAATTTTATCGAAAATTTTTTGTAAAAATTTTATAGAAATTTTTTTTGTAAAAAATTTTTTTGTAAAAATTTTATAGAATTTTTTTTGTAAAAAATTTTATAGAAATTTTTTTGTAAAAATTTTAGAGAAATTTTTTTGTAAAAATTTTATAGAAATTTTTTTGTAAAAAATTTTATAGAAATTTTTTTGTAAAAAATTTTATAGAAATTTTTTTGTAAAAAATTTTATAGAAATTTTTTTGTAAAAAATTTTATAGAAATTTTTTTGTAAAAAATTTTATAGAAATTTTTTTGTAAAAAATTTTATAGAAATTTTTTTGTAAAAAATTTTATAGAAATTTTTTTGTAAAAAATTTTATAGAAATTTTTTTGTAAAAAATTTTATAGAAATTTTTTTGTAAAAAATTTTATAGAAATTTTTTTGAAAAAAATTTTATAGAAAAAAATTTTATTGAAAAAAATTTTATAGAAATTTTTTTGAAAAAAATTTTATAGAAATTTTTTTGAAAAAAATTTTATAGAAATTTTTTTGAAAAAAATTTTATAGAAATTTTTTTGAAAAAAATTTTATAGAAATTTTTTTGAAAAAAAAAAATTTTTTGAAATATGTTACTTTGAAGAAAATTTTTTCAATACTTAATTGTAATTTTCATAACGTTAATTTGTTAATTTTTCCTGATGATGCTACACAAAGGAGTAGCGAAATATCGAAAAAATAAAAATAAAATTATTTAAAGACCTAAAGCTTAAAAGAAAATAGTTAAATTAATATTAATAAAAAGGTCAAATAAACTATATAAAATAAAATAAAAAATGTTTGTAAAAATTTTATCAAAAATTGTTTGTAAAAATTTTATCAAAAATTGTTTGTAAAAATTTTATCAAAAATTGTTTGTAAAAATTTTATGGAAAATTTTATAGAAAATTTTTTTGAAGATGCATTTTTATATAAAAAAGACCTTGTGCTTGTTAAAAAATAGAATTCGAAAATTTTTTTTTTAAATTTTATCAAAATTTTGTTTGTAAAAATTTTATAAAAATTTTTTCAAAATTTTTTTTGTAAAAATTTTATCAAAATTTTTTTGTAAAAATTTTATCAAATTTTTTTTGTAAAACTTTTATCAAATTTTTTTTCTAAAAATTTTATCAAATTTTTTTTTCTATGAATTTAATCAATTTTTTTTTTTTTTTCTAAAAACTTTATCAAATTTTTTTTGTAAAAATTTTATATTTTTTTTTTTAATTTTATCAATTTTTTTTTTGTAAAAATTTTATCGAATATTTTTTCTTCAAAACTTTATAGAAAATTTTTGTAAAAATTTGATTGAAAAGTTTTCTGTAAAAATTTTATCGCAATTTTTTGTAATTTTTTACAAAAAAAAAAAATTTATAGAAAATTATTTAAATTTTAAGCTAAATTTATTCTAAAAATTCTATCAATATTTTTTCTAAAAATGTTATTGAAAAAAATTTCGAAATTTTATTACATAGAAGTGTAAAATTGTAAAATTTTATTGTAAAAATTTTATGGAAAATTGCTTGTGAAAATTTTATGTGAAATTTTTTGGTAAAATTTTATAGAATTTTTTTTTTAAATTTCATCGAAGTTTTTTTGTAAAAATTTTATGGAAAATTTTTTGTGAAAACTTTATCGGAAATTTTTGGTAAAATTTTATAGAAATTTTTGTTAAAAAATTTTATCAAAATTTATTGATAATTTTTGTAAAAATTTTATCAAGTTTTTTTTTTTAAATATTACAGAAGTTTTTTTGTAAAACTTAGAACCTTCCTGCCATCTATATTGCGTTAGAGTGGTCAGACTAAAGGACATTAGAGTGTCAATATATTGGCTGCTCCTAGTTCCCAGTGGTTACCCTGTGCTTCTATCGGCTACCTCTATGTGTATTGCTTTCTATAAAGGCCTTTAAAACAAATCAAACCAGAAAAGCCCTGCCAACCTAAAAATAAATAAAAATCACTCTCGCAGGGGGTTATTTATCCCCCAAAATCTGAATGCACTCCATGCGATCTACTCGTCATGGTCTAATAATTATTTATCAAAAAAAAAAAAAACAAGAGAAGCATTACAGCCAAAAACAAAAGAGATAAGGTAATTTACATTAAATCACGTATTTTATAGGGAGGCCCTATAGTTAAAAATTTTATTTTTTATTTTTTATTCTATCCGTTATAACAGATAAACTAATACATAATCGGTGGTAATCTCTTATTTGAGAATATATACTGTCTTATATGGGCACACCCTTTAATTATTAATATTTCTTATTTGTATGTGCAAATTTTAAATGTCTGCCTTTTGAGTTTTATAAGTTAAGACCCTTTACATTTAAGGGTATGTCAAAAAATAATACCAACTACTTTAAAATCATGTCTTATATAGACACACCCTTTAATTTTTAATTTAATTTTTTTACACTTTTATTATTTTTTATACTTGGCGTAACGCTTCAACATAATAACTCATACAACTCAAAATCGCCCCTTAAATGGTTTACCCTTTAGTTATTAATTTTATGTTTTTACTACTCTTTTTGTTGTAGCGAGTAGAGAATTGCACGCTCTGTGAAAATTTCAATCGTCTGCCAATATGGTTTCAAAAATATTTCAAATTCATATAAGTCAAAATCATGTATTTTATGGATTACCCTTTAAAGTTTTTTTATTTTTCATATTATTTGCTTTAACGGACAAAGTAATACACGCTCTATATGAAATTCAAGAGCCTGCCTCTTCCGCTGCAGTAGATAAGCCCATACACATCAAAATCAACCTTTATATGGTCCACCCTTTACTTTTTAATTTTATGTTTTATTACATTGTACTATTTACTACTTTGTAGCGAATACATAATTATACACTCTGTGTAAATTTCAATCTTCTGACTATTGGAGTTCAAAAAATAGTGCCTTATACTTAAAAATCCTGTATTTTATGGGGCACCCTTTAAGAATTTACTTTATTTTTAATACTATTTGCTTGAATGGGCAAAGTAATACAAGCTTTATATGAATCTAAGAAATCTGCCTGATACGCTTCAACCGCTAAGTCCATATACGTCAAAATCACTCTTTATATGGGGCACCCTTTAATATTTATAATAATGTTTTTGCTACTTTCTGCTGTAATGAGCATCAAATTTCACAAATTTGTATATTTCAAACCTCTACCTATTATGGTTTACAAGATAAAGCCACTTATTTAAAATTCATGCCTTTTATGGGGCACCCTTTAATTTCTAACTTTACTTTTTATACTTTTTATTGCAGCAGATATAGTCATACACATTTGGTGCACATTTTAAGTAGCGTTTCAAAAAAATAAGCCTTATGTATCGAATTAAGTTACCTATTGGGACACCCTTTCCGTTCTCTTTATTTCATATGGATTTTTATCGAACTTACTCATACATTTTCTGCATTCTCCTGTTTATCAGCGGTTCCATTATATTGTGCTCGATAATATTATATATAAAATTATTCACCCTGTCTCCAAAACTCATAGGTTGTTTTAGATTTCCATACAAAGTGGGCACATAAGAAGGCTGCTTGGGATTGCCCACAATTGAGTTAATCGAAAAAATGGGACACACCATGAACGATAGAATGATGGGACATTGAAAATGAGCACCTAAGCCAAGCATGAACTCATTGTTGTAATAGCCCAATATCAAGGCATCAAAAGCTCCAGCCTGATGAGTGTTCAAAAATTCCTTAAATTTTGGATATTGCATGCTAATATTCGCACTGCTCATGGCCACATCAATAACTTTGTAGAATTTTTTATGAACGAATTCTTCCGGGTTGTCGAGTGTCTGTTTTACAAAATTCCCAACCAAATGTTGTTCTTTCAAGTGTATAAATTCGTATTTGGCCTGAGGTAAGAGATTTGGAAACGAAGCTATAATGGTGACATTATGACCAGCTGCTGCTAAAGTCTCGGCCACCGAAGAGTGTATGAGCAGATGAGACTTAAAAGGTGAGGTAAAGATGCCCAAAATACGTGCGGTATGTGACAAGTTTAAAATGCTTATAAAACTTGTAATTTTGATCAGTATTAAAATATTCATTTTGCTTTGCGATTAATTCCATTAACACAACTGCTTTGTTGCGAATTAAAGAAAAACTGAATGAATTAATATGTTTTTAGAATCTAATTTTACCAAAATATTTCTACGTATATACTGATAATATAGAAGACATTCTTCTATGAGTCTGATAAGAAATTAAGAGTTTTGTTCATGAGACATTTGGGTTTTTGTCTTTGTTTAATCCTAATCTTTTAATTTGAATGATCCCTCTAACAGGATTTATTTTTTTTTTATTGTATGGTTTTAAATCTTATATTTTTGAATCTAAATGAAAAATATTAAATTTTATTATAAAAAATCATGCACTGTGAGTAGTAATTTTAATTTTCATCAAAAACTAAACAAATTTTTAAAGTTTGAAATTTCGAACTTTATTTCGAATTTTTAAAAAATAGCCAAAAAACTGTTTTAAACCTAAATTTGGCCCTAAGAATTAATTTTTTCTTTAAAAATATAAATTTAGTGATTTCCAAAACATATTCGAAATTTTGAAATTTATTTCGAATTTTTAATTAACAGCCAAAAATCAATTTTACACTGAAATTTAAGCCTATCAATCAATTATTTTATTTGAAAATATAAATTTATGATTTCTGATACATATTTGAAATTTCGAACTTTATTTCGAATTTTTAAAAAATAACCAAAACCCTGTTTTAAACTGAAATTTAGCCCTAATAATTTATTTTTTCTTTAAAAATATAAATTTAGTGATTTCCGAAACATATTCGAAATTTTGAAATTTACTTCGAATTTTTCATTAATAGCCAAAAATCTATTTTACACTGAAATTTAAGCCTATCAATCAATTATTTTATTTGAAAATATAAATTTATGATTTCTGATACATATTTGAAATTTCGAACTTTATTTCGAATTTTTAAAAAATAGCCAAAAAACTGTTTTAAACTTAAATTTAGCCCTAAGAATTTATTTTTTCTTTAAAAATATAAATTTTGTGATTTCCGAAAAATGTACGAAATTTCGAACTTTATTTCGAACTTTTACGTAATAGCCAAAAATCTATTTTACACTGAAATTTAAGCCTATCAGTCAATTATTTTATTTGAAAATATAAATTTATGATTTCTGATACATGTTTGAAATTTCGAACTTTATTTCGAATTTTTAAAAAATAACCAAAAAAACTGTTTTAAAATTAAATTTGGCCCTGAGAATTGATTTTTTATTTAAAAATATAAGTTTTGTGATTTCCGAAAAATGTTCGAAATTTAGAACTTTATTTTTAATTAATACCCAAAAATCTATTTTACACTGAAATTTAAGCCTATCAATCAATTATTTTATTTGAAAATATAAATTTATGATTTCTGATACATATTTGAAATTTCGAATTTATTTCGAATTTTATAAAAAAAATAGCCAAAAAACTGTTTTATACTTAAATTTAGCCCTAAGAATTTATTTTTTCTTTTAAAATATAAATTTTGTGATTTCCGAAAAATATTCGAAATTTCGAACTTTATTAATAAAATATTAAAAAGCCAAAAAATATTAATAGCCAAAAAACTGATTTAAACTGAAATTTAAACCTACAAACTAGTTTTGTTATTTAAAAATATAAATTTATAATTTTCGAAAAAATGTTTGAAGTTTCCAACTTAATTTCGAATTTTGTATATACAGAAAAAGCCTATTTTAAACCCAAAATTGAAATAAATTTACTATATTTGTTCTATAAAGGTGCACAAAATATCCCATCTTATACTTAGTTCCAAATTAAGTTCGAAATTTCTAACCTAATATCAAATTTTCGTTACATGGAAAAAAATGATTTTAAAGTTTTTTTGGAAATAAAAAAATTAGTGCTTTTTCGAAATCATAGTAAATATGGAAATTTCAGTCCCATAGTTCAGCAGAAAACAGGCTGAATTGGATCAGTAGGCGAGGTACCTCCCATACAAAAAAAATATTATTATCGCGCACCTAGGGAACTATAATAGGTAGAGCCTAAAAATTTTGCATACGTAACCCTCATATTAATGTGCATACATTATTATTGGGTACCTAAAGAACCATAATATGGAGAACCCACAAATATCGTATAAGAAACCCCCATATTAAGAGTATACAGAGTCTTGAAATTTGGTGTGGATTATTTTAAAAATTGAACAAAATATTTTCGGGACGCCCTCGATGTGGCGGGCACATATAGTTGGGAAATAAAAATACTAGGGAATAAAAACACTAGGGACTGTGCTAACGGGTTGTTGGACGATCGTTATACATGCTAGTGTACTAGAAATTCCCTATACAAAACGTAGCTTTCGAGTACAGGACAGAGAACAACCGGTATACCACTTTCTGTTCGAGTATCAGGTACTCCTCTCTTCGAGATGAATATTTCTTGTAACAAATATAATAGGTGGGTGACCTATCTGAAACCAGCCTAAGTGACCTCACAATATATAAGTCAACGATGGGTCTAACTATTCACTAGGATCCAAATATTTGTCGGCTTTATTGTCTGAACGAGTGGAGGGGTGTCAAAACTAAATCACTTTTAATATATTTTATTAATAGATATTATAGTTTTTATCTATACATATAATAAAAGAGTAACTCATTTTCTGTCTGTCTGTCTGCCTTTCTCTTCGTGTTCGTATTACGTAAAAACTACTGGATAGATTTTAGCAAAATTTTGTGAGGAGGTACCTTAGTATCCTGATTCGCATATAGGATACTTTTTGTTCCGCGAAAAATATTTTATTTCCAAGAGAAACTGGAGAAGTAAAGCAGTGAAAGTACGCCAATTTTTTTTACCGATTTAAAGGTACTCCATACTTTACGGCATCTTTTATTTTTGAAAGCAATATATTTTAAGCAATGTTTCGCAACAGATGGCGCTGTTTGAAAAAAAAAATTAGTAACTCATTTCCTGTCTGTCTTTTACAGAGTTTTACAATAATTTTTAAAATTTTTGTATTTTATATAAATTTTAGAATTTTTTCCAGGGATGGGTACCTTTGTACAGGGTGATTGAAGTAGAGATACTTTTTTCAATAGCCTTTTTTCAGATCAGATCACGTGTGAGTCGTGTTATAGTGTCATGATATTTTTGTTTAGTATTGTTTGGCATTTTATAATGGAAAGACTTACGCCTGAATCGCTTCGCTCTATGGGCTCTTGAAAAGTTCCAAGAAGATCCGATGTTTTCGAAGCAAATTTTGTTTAGCGATGAGGCCATTTTCTAGATCTATGGGTATGTAAACAAACTTGCCGCATTTTTGATGAAGAGTAACCAGAAGATATTCAAGAGCTGCCACTTCATCCAGAAAAAACAACAGTTTGGTGTGGTCTGTGGGCCGGTGGAATCATCGGTCCTTATTTCTTTAAAATTGATGCCGGTGCAAACGTAACCGTCAATGGCGATCATGATAACCGACTATTTGATGCCTGAAATTGAAGCTCGTGATCTCGTTGAGATTTGGTTTCAGCAAGACGGCGCCACTTCCCACACATCGCAATGGATCAATGGATTTATTGAGAGAAAATTTCGGTGAGCATATATTTTTCACGTTTTGGACCGGTCGATTGGCCACCAAGATCGTGTGATATCACACCGTTAGAGTTTTTCCTCTGGGGATATGTAAAGTCTAAATTTCATGCGGACAAACCCGCTTCGATTTAGGCCTTGGAGGAAAACATCACGCGTGTCATTCGCCAGTTACCAGTCGAAATGCTCGAACGAGTCATCCAAAATTGGACTCAACGGATGGAGCATCTGCGACGTAGCAACGGCCAACATTTTATAGACATAATCTTCAAAAAATAAATGCCAAAAAATATTCTTTCAAATGATAACAATCATTATCCATTAAATTGGAATTTTCTGTTTTTTTTTTTTCTTTAAAGTAGGGAACCTCGCAATGGACCACCCCTTATAAAGTAAATACGTAATAAAGAGTTTTACAATAATTTTTAGAATTTTTGAATTTAATATAAATTTTAGAATTTTATCCAGGGATGGGTACCTTTATATAAAGTAAATACGTAATAGTCTTAAAATTTGGCTGTGAGGATTACTTTCAAAGCAAAATCGAACAAAATATTATCAGGACGCACACAACGTGTGTGGGCACAGCTAGTAACAGATAAGTATATTAATTAAGAAAGTATTTAAGAACTATTTGAAAAACAAAGCATATGTACATTGTGTCTTCCCACTTACAGCTTGATAACGATTTTATTAATTCAATTTAAAAAGTTTATTGATTTATTGAGAGAAAAAACTCGTTTCTTTTAAGATTTGAAAATAATTAATTTGATTAAATTAAAAAAAAAAACAAAACAATCTTTTATCACTTACCCATACATATTCTGAAATTTCCTCTGCATTATATTAAACAAAAATAAATGTTCATAAACATTGGCCAAAAAATTTTGTAATCTGCTGACAAAATTCATGGGCTGCTTAAAGCCGCTATACAACGTGGGCACATATGATGGTTCCAAAGGATTGGCGATCATTTTATTAACAGGAAATATCGGTTGCACCATAAACGATAAAATGACGGGGCACTGAAAGTGGGCACCTATGCCCAGCAGAAAGTCATTGAAAAAATAACCCAATATAACCACATCAAAATCCCCTGCTTTATGGCTGTGCAGAAAATTTAACATTTTCGGATGATTGTGGGTATTATTGGCCATATCAATGACACGCGATATAATGCCATTGAATTTTCTATAGATAGAAGCTGGCTTATTTAACATCTCCTGGGCGAAATTACTATCGAACATATCGCCTGGTACATGTATGAATTTGTATTTGGCTTTTTTCAACATATTGGGCACACTGGCAAGAACGGTCACCTCATGACCCTCCTCAGCCAGCGCTTCTGCTATGGCACAGTGTATTAAGACATGCGATTTAGAGGGTGAGGGAAACACCCCTAGAATACGTGCAGTGTGAGTTTGTACCACCAGACTGTAGGCCAAGCCTATTAATAATATTGCACTGCTTGTTTGCATAACCGTAGTACGTACGTACGCTTAGATAATATTAATGTTGAATTATTTTTATTTTTTTATTATTTTATATATTTTTTTTTTGTTTTCGTTATACAATATTTATCAAGTATTTACTTAATTGTTGATGCAATAAGTGCATCAGAACTATTACTGATCTTCAATAAATAGATTGAAAATCATTTTATGTAAAATTTCACAAAACAAAAAAATCCAACTATTTAGTTGTACAATATTTCTCTTATCATTTTTTGTAATGTTGATAAGTTAATCGATCTATCTCTCTCTCTCTCTGTTTACTTATTAAAGTATTGAAAATCAGGGATGGTAAATGAAATCTTGAAATTGTACTAATCGTTCACTAAAATAGTACTTTGTGAACTCGAAAGGTACCATTAGATTTTTTAATATTAAAGTATTGAAAATCAGGGATGCTAAATGAAATTTTAAAATTTTAACCATATAGTTTACTAATATAGTACTTTTTGAAAGTGAAAAACTTTTGCGGCTACCTAAGCGCTACCTAAACGGTGTTAAGAATCATTCCTAGGAAGTTCATATGTTCTAGAAAGTTGTTTATTGAGATCTTAGGTTCATTTTTGTAGTTGATTGTTTACTTGAATTTTGAACGGTTTGCTACCTATGGACCTGAACAGGGGAAAAAAGGTAAAAAAAATTGATTTTTTTTAAGTTTTTTGCGATTTTGACCTTGAAGATGAAGTTTTTTGATTTTTTTTTTGTTCTTTATGACAAGAGCTACAACTTTGCCTCAGAGAGTATATCAAAATTCCAAACGGTTTGCAAAATATGAGCTTGATTAAATTATCATTTTTTTGCAAAAATGACATCGAGGCCCCACATCTTTGAGGACCCATAAAAATAACCTGAAGGACCTTGGGCAAAACTGGGAGACAGGGGTCTTTTTTTTTGTCTTTTATGACGTAGTGGTGTCCGTATATGGTTATTTTGCCATGACTTAAAAAATTACACAGTGTGTTATTGACATTTGGCAATTATATGTCCTACTACCAGTCAGTAAGCAGCAAATAGGGTAACCTTTAGCGACTAGTGGTTTAAATAAGAAGCCTAAACAGGCCTACTTTTAAAATTAGGAGATAGATCTGACTTGGACCATCAATCAATCATGCATTTCAATTCGCTTGAATCTTTTAATGCTGACAAATAATTAAATTAGGGTAATTGATTTTTGGTAAATAATGAAACTGCAAACATATGCTTTACAAAGTAAAGATTCCTTGTAAAGCTTTCGTCCTTGTTGTTGTATAGAAGTCAAATTTTTACAAATAAAATATTTCTATATTTTTAGATCTCTTTCCTATTATTATATTCGACTTAAAGTTAACAAAAAGCGACCACTGTGCAGACCCACTCTTATATTACAGGCTACCTAACTGGTCATTGACACGTAAACATATCTATAATTGAGACAAAAAGTAATGAAATTGTTCAAAAATAGAATATTTTTTAAGTTTTTGAAATAAGAGTAACAATTTTTATTGAAAATAGTACGAAGCTGGGAACAATTTTCAATTTAAATTTCATCCACAAACTGTACAATTGTCGCAACTTTCCCAACCCTGATGAGAATGAAATTAAACAGTAATAAGAAAGAAAGAGAGAGGGAATTTCATTATTCACCTCTATATAAGTTGCCAGATAAATCTATATATATATATATATATATATATATATATATATATATATATATATATATAAAATAATAACTCATAGTAACTCATTTCCGTCTGTCTGTCCTTCATTGTTTGTGTTCGCATCACGTAAAAACTACAAAATGGATTTTAACAAAATTTTGTCAGATGGTACCTTAGTATTCTGAGCCCAATAAAGTATACTTTTTTTCTGCCAAAATATCTCATTTCCAAGAGAAAGTGGAGAAAAAGCAGTGAAAAACGCAATTTCCGGTTTAAAGGTACTTAAATTTTCGGTTTAAAATTGGGATATTTCCAACACTGTTTTAACCACACACATTTTTATTTTTAAAAGTGGGATATTTCAGAAACTTTTACGCAACAGATGGCGATTAAAATTTTTATTATTACATTGTGGAATTACATTTTTATTAAAATATTTTAAACACCACTTACAGAGGTTAACAATAATTTTTAGAATTTTTTGTAAATTTTAGAATTTTATCGAGGGATGGGTACCTTTATATAAATTAAATACATAAACCATAACTGAAGCATTATAAAAGAAACTTTCAATTGGTGTAGAATAAATAAAATAAAGCCAAACCGAGCAAAATATTGTCAGGACGCCCACGATGTGGTTGCGTCAGCTGCACACACGTTGTGTGTGTCCTGACAATATTTTGTTCGATTTTAAGACTCTTACGTATTTAATATATAAAGGTACCCTATATAAAGGTACCCATCCGTAGATGAAATTTATATAAAATACAGATGAAATTTATATCAAATTTTAAAAGTTATTGTAAAGCTCTGTAAAAGGTGTTTAAAATATGTTAATAACAACGTAACTCCACAAAGTAAAAATACAAATCAAATACAAATCTTTTCAATTGGCTATTTGGCAGTAAGTAATTCATATTTTGACATTATTTTAAAATAGCGCCATCTCTTGCGCAACTGTGTAACATATTCCGCTTTCAATTCATATTTTTTATTATTTTAAAACAGCGCCATCTGTTGCGCCGCCGTGTTTAAAATATCCCACTGCTTTCAGAAATAAAAGATGCCTTAAAGTATGCAGTACCTTTAAATCGGTAAAAAAATCGGCGTACTTTAACTGCTTTTTTCCACATTCTTTTGAAAATAAGATATTTTTACGGGAAAAAAAATCTATATTGGAAGCAGGATACTTAGGTACCTCTTCATAAAATTTTGTTAAAATACATAGAATAGTTCTTACGTGATGCGAACCCAAAAAAAGAAAGACAGACAGGAAATGACTTACTATTTTATTATATGTACGTATAGATTGTCAAATTTTGCAGGAAAAATCGTCAAAACTACTTTTAAAATTGGTGAAAAAAGTTGTAAATGTGAATTTTTTCATAACTTATATTCTGAATCTTAAAACTTGCATTAATTTAATTTAAATAATCCAAATTATAAATTTTCTAAAAAAAAACCTTTTACATTAAAATGTTCCTTTACCAAATGAGAATTAAATCAAATAAATTAAAAACCCCGTATTTAAGCTTAGACAAACAATAATAATCAACTAAGGGAAATGGCCTTAGAAGCCAGCTTACCTCCTAATATTTAATTTGAATTTTACCTTCACCACAAAAGAAATTACAAACGGAATGACAATCCTATTTTTACATCATTCATTTCCGACCCTATTCATATACATTGAGTTCTCGATTTAGCAATATCCATTGCCGTGTCTAGTTTAAACTCGGAATAATTTAGTAAGATTCAGAAGACCCCAGTTAACTCATAAAAGCTCTTAGTATAGCAAGCGGCCATATTTCCTTTCCCTATTTTCGGTCTATAAATGGTGGAAATAACGATGAGTACTTTTATTGTATTCTCTCGTTTTAACCAATCGTGGTGGCCGACGATAACAGACTACTATTTAGGGTTTTCCTCTGGCTAGGAGACTGGCTAAATAAAGGCGAGCGAAAGACAACCTACATTTTTAATATAGACGTATCTGCCCAAAATTGAGCTCTGTAGGGATAGACATTTTCCCCCCACTACTGCGAGTTTTACGGTTTCTAATTCTGATTGAACAGGACTGTGAGAAACCGCTGGGGATGGACAAGGAAGCCTCACAAATGATGGAGAGGTTAGTTAGAGGAATAATTAGCAAAATGTGTATGGGTTATTCTCTTTTTAAAGTTTTTTCGACTCGTAACTTGAAAAAGTTTTATTCCCAGTAGGGCGCCGATCGAGATATAAACCAAGATTAGTGATCTCTAAAAGTTAAGTTATTAGTTTGCAATTTATTCCAAAAGATTGCCATGAATCTCTACTGAGAGTGAAGATTTTATGACTACTAAATTGTTGTCCCAAAAAAACTTTTATTTTCCACTAATATTCCGAACGGAATTAATGGTCCTTCGAATATCGTGATACGATTTAAGAACTTTCCTAAGTGCTTAGAAAAGTGCATCATTAGCAAGTGAATGTCGCTGTGTCACGTAGTACCCAATAAGTAAAATTTTGGTCTTGACGTTGGCTGAGGCGAGTTTAAACAATTTTTTTCTCTTTATATGAATTATAAATAATTTAAAATTAAATTAAAAAACTAAATGAAACTATTTTTGAAGTGCTAGTTATTCACTAGCTATAGGTTTGTTTTTAAGTTGATAAATAATTGCTAAATTTCAATCGTCAAAAAAGTGCTAAAAAGCAAATCAAATCGTCAATACAGTACTCGTATCTTAATAACATCTGGCAACTACGACTCTGTTTACTTTTTTACAACAATAAATAAAAGAGATAAAGAGAAATTCTTATCTGTATTTATTTTTTATTACAATAAAAACAATTTTGTTTTTTATACTAAAAAGGCCAGGGATGGAGAACTCAGTACAATTGCATTGGTTCATTGATTTTTAATTAATAAATAAATAATAAATACTTAGTAATTGATTAAAGATGTAAAACCTTTTATTAATAGTAAGTGTATAGTAAATACATTCTTGATTGAAACAATATTAATGAAAATTAAGATTCGGCCATGCCGAATCTTATATACCCTATACCATATTAAGTTAAATGTTACCCTTTTGCCCAATTTCACAGTAATATACATTTGGATTTTACTTTTATGATAAAGATATAGAATTTGTTTTTTTTTTTCTTGTAAAAATTTTATCAAAATTTTTTTGTAAAAATTTTCGTAAAAATTTTATCGAAAATTTTTTGTAAATATTTTATTTACAATTTGTTTTTTTTTTTGTAAAAATTTTATCGAAATTTTTTTGTAAAAATTTTCGTAAAAATTTTATCGAAAATTTTTTGTAAATATTTTATATAACAATTTTAAAAAAATTTTATTGAAAATCTCTTGTAAAAATTTTATCGAAAATATTAAAAAAAAAATTATGGACAATTTTATTGAAATTTTTTTCTAAAAAATTTATCAAAATTTTTTCTAAAAAATTTATCAAAATTTTTTATAAAAAATTTATAAAAATGTTTTCCAAAAAAATTTTTTTTTAAATTTTTTCTAAAAATTTTATGAAAAATTTTATCGAAATTTTTTTGTAAAAATTTTATCAAAAGTTTTTTTAACAGAAATTTTTTTCCAAAAGTTAGGACCTTCCTGCAATCTATATTGCGTTAGAATGGTCAAACTAAATCACATTAGGGGAGTCATATTGACCCCGCCCCCCCTTAATGTGCCTATTGACTGCTCCCTGTGGGTCTATCGGCTACCTCCATGGTGTGTAATATAAATCAATGCAGAAAAACCTTACTAATCTAGAAACAAACAAAAATCGCCCCTCGCAGGTGGTTATTGATCTCCCAAGATGTGTTTGCAATCCATGCGATCTACTGTCGCGGTCTAATATTTAAGAGAATCATTACAACCGAAAAAAATAAATAAAAATAAGGTGAAAAATATATATGGGCGTGGTTTTTTCCCCACAGCCTCGAATTGAATGGTCTGATGTTGCTGAATTGCATTAGCGAATTCTCGAAACTATGCCTGGTAGATTGGTGGAATTAAATTTTCTGCATGTCTTCTGGTGCCTTGGCAAAGTTGATTTCAACCCGAATACATACGGACAGACGGACTTCTCTATGTATAAGGATGCAGTATATATATTCTTAATGGGGTAGGAAATGAATATTATAGAAATTACTCACGGAATGACAAACTTATATGTAAATAGTTTTTCCACCTGTGGTGATAGGTATCAAAACTGTTGGTGTAAAAATTCCTGGTGTAAAAAATGTTGGTGAATATTGAATTGATGGTGAAAGAATTGTTGTAGAAAAAAATTGTTAGTGAAAAAACTTAAAAAAAACTCTGAAAAACTGTTGGTGAAAAAACTGTTAGCGAAGAAATATTTGGTGAATTTTTTTTTTAAATTAATTGTTAGTGAAAAGCTTGAGGATACAAAAGTAGTTTACTAAAAAATATTGTGGGTGAAAACTTTATTGACACAATATTTGTTGATCAAAAATTATTTATTGTTGAAAAAGGCGGTAAAAATTTTGTAGGTTAAAACTAAATTAGTAAAAAAAATATTGGTGAAAAATTTTGATGTGATATAATTTTTGATGAAACAAAATTTATTCAAAAAAGATTATGGGCAAAAACCTTTTGTAGTCCAATAACTATTTGTTGTTACAAAATTCGTTGGTGGAAACTTTGTTGGTAAAATATTTAATTTTAAGAAATTTCTTGGTGAAAACTTCATTTAAAAAAAAAGTTTAGGTAAACTTGCATCCAAAGAAATTAGCCAATAAAAATTGCTGCTGAATAATTTGAGGAAAAATTGTTGGTAAATAAATGCATTCCTTTTTGAGAATTTTGCAAAGCATAATTTATTAGTGATACTTTGTTGACTTAAAAATTAATTGTTTGTAAAAAATTGAAATAAAAAATTTAAGGAAAATATTAGAAATTTTTTAAATACATATTTTTCACTTAATGTTAATATTTTTTTTTTTTTTGTTTTTTTGATAAAAAAAAATGTTGATCAAATGCTCGTTGGGTATAAATATTTTGTGAAATATATTTTTAATTGTTGTTGAAAATTTTGTTGTTTTAAGTCGTCTTCAAATATTTCTTTTAAGAGGACGTGAATTTGAAGTTTATATATGTACATTAGGGTGTCCCAAAAACTTTTTTTGTTAGATGCTCAAGCATAATTTGAAAGCTTATAAGGTCCAGTATTTTTGAATTTTTTTTTTTAGATTTTTAGGAAGAGGTTTAGAGGTCGCGCAAATCAAGTCTGTGTTAAAAATCGGGTTTTTCGAAATTTTTTCAAACTTGACGCATACCTTTGTCAATAAATACATTGATTTAATTTTTGGACCGAATATTTCTAAGGACCGTTTCCCAAACTTCATTTCTATATGCAAAAAGTTTAAGTTTCGGCAATATTTTTGTCCATTTCGATTCAACATATTAAGTATTTTTGTAATATTTTAACAAATTCTGTAAAAAACGGTTAATTACTCTTCAAATTTATATGGAAGTAATAAAAACTAGTGACGCGATTTTGAAGAGGGATATGTTCTATACAACTAAAAAAAGAAAAATGGAATTTGGTCTAATAGTTCCTTAGTTACACTATTTTTATAGTTTGTACCTTAAAAATGGTGATACTTTTTTCGTTATAATTATTTTATATTTCCATAAATTTTTATAGTTGTGTTTTTAAAGTGATTTCTGCGAATTAATAAAATATTATTTCATATTGAGGAGCAGACCACATCACCGCAAATAAAAATTTTCGCCACATTCCAGCAGAGTTGGGAGTTTATTAACAAATCCTGTTTTTCCGACTGCATAAATCATAAAATTATTGAAAAGATTATTCCGGCACCAATGCGCGAAGATTTATGCAATTTTATTAAAGGCCAACTTGAAGACACGCAACCAAGAGAGGACTATAAAGAACTACTCCATCTGAGTCTTATCTTTTTGGATGATAAATCTATGCCCTACCCAACAGTAAAAGCTCCAGGAGCTATCAATCGGGCTCGCTGGATGATGAAAATTATATATTCTTTGAAAATATGCATTTTCCGTAAGCAGTTGCAAACTTATATAGACAAATCAACAATTGATGCATTGCTTGAATTTAGTTCATTTGTTTTAAGAATTTATATAAAATATTAGTACCTTTGCCAATGCCCTCACTTAAAACTTTTCTAGGTCATCAGTGGTACTTAACTCCGAAATTGGCTGCCTTGGCATTTTTTGATGAACGTATCGACACCAAAATATCAATGCAGCGAATATTAAGTAACAAATGTTACTTTAACAGAAGAAAACTTCAGAAATAAAGAAATTCAACACTTTATTTCAAAAGCCAGTCTTACTTTTTTTGAAGCTTGCAATATTTCAACCGATTTTTTAAAAATAGATCAAGAGAATTGGAAAGCCAACAAGTCATTTCAAGATGCGAAGGAAAAAGTTCAACATTTACAAGTGGTAAATGATGTGGCAGAACGAGGTCTGGCTTTGGCTAATACTTATATCAATGTCACAACTTCTGAAACTGATTTCCATAATTTATTGCAAGGTATAGAACTACATCGCAGTTACTCCAATAAATGATTTAACACAGAGCAAAACAAAAGTTTGTATTCTCTTTTTGTTGATTGGGTATGTTTGGTGAACTGGCAAACAGCTTATAATAACATATACTGGGTATAAACGTTAAAACGGGTATAACTCAGGAACGGTTAGAACGAATTCAAAAATTGTTGTATAAATATTAATTAGAATAAAGTTGTCTTTTAAACTGCATCATTAGCTTTTTTCATTTGCATTGAAACTTAAAAAGTTTTAAAGCAATATTACAAAATTTAAAAAAAAATTACGAAAAATTGTAATTTAGGTTATCTAAATGAGCTAAATAATTACCAAAACATATACGTTTTTTACACAGGAATAAAGCTTGGATACCTTTCTTAAACATTGTTTACTCAGAAGTTAAGAAACCCGTGGCTATTAAGCAAGTAATGAGTAAAGTTAGAAAAAAGGCCGAAAACTCCGGATTTTTATGAAAAATCCATTTGCGCGACCTCTAAATCTATTCCGAAAATTCTTTAAAAAAAACTCAAAAATACTTAACCCTATAAGCTTTTAAATTTTGATTGAGCACCTATGAAAATCAGAAAAAAAAATTTTTTTGGGACACCCTAATGTACATATGGCTAGCTGTGCCCACACATGTTGTGTGCGTCCTGACAATATTTTGTTCTTTTTTGCTTAGAAAGTAATCCACACCTAATTTTAAGACTCTTACGTATTTACCTTATATACAGGTAGCCATCCCTGGATAAGATTTTAAAATTTATATACATAAAATTCTAGAATTCTAAAAACTATTATAAAGATCTCTAAAAATATTTTAATAACACTGTAATGCCACAAAGTAAAAATACAAATCAAATACAAATTTTATTCAATCGGCTATTTGGCAGTAAGTAATTCATATTTTGTCATTATTTTAAAGCAGCACCATCTATTGCGCAATTCTTCTCAAGTCATTTCAATAAATATTTACATTATTTTTACACATCTTTTTTACCCCACACCACTTCACTGCGCTTTATTTTATTTAAAAATCGTTTCCGTGAATACACTTTTGCAAAATATTGAAAATTCATTTTTAACCCAAAAAACTGCCAACAACGACTACTTACCTATACAATTTCTCTGTATTCCATTTCAAGACATTCATAAGGAAGCCCTCCTCCACAGCGGTGCCAAACATATTTTGTAGTCTACTCCAAAAATCCATTGGCTGCTTCAAGCCACTAAACAGCGATGGCACATAGGACGGTAGCAAGGGATTAGCAATCATGCTGTTAACAGAAAAAATTGGCTGCACCATAAAAGACACAATAACTGGACACTTAAAATGGGCTGCAATGCCCAAAATAAAATCATTCATACAATAGCCCAACAAAATCACATCAAAATCTCCTTCTTTATGGGTACGCAAGAATTCCTTCATCGTTGGACTATTTAGAGAGGAATTTGTCATGGCTATAACTGAGGTTATGATTTGATGAAAATTAACATAAGTGGAGGCTGGTTTATTAACCATTTCGTTGGCAAAACGACTATCGTACAGGGCTCCCCCGACATGTATAAAATTGTACTTGGCTTTTGTGAGTATATTTGGGACGTTAGCAAGGACAGTAACCTCATGACCTGCCTGGGCTAAGGTATCCGCAATAGTACAGTGTATTAAGAGATGAGACTTTGAGGGGGAGGCAAATAAGCCCAATATACGTGCCGCCTGCGTCTGTGACGCAACACAACAAACTAAGACCGTAACGACCGTAAATAAGTTCGACTTTAACTGCATGGCGTGCTTTCAATTAATACAAATAAATTTTAATGTTTTTTTTTTATTATTTAAAATTTTCTACAAAAAATATTGCAACTTGAGTTTAGACTGATAATAATCAGCGTGTGGAATAAATACCTAAATCAGCTCATCAAACTAATTCGCTTTGTTTGCTTTAACTACAGATTTTAAAATTTTGCTATTCAACTTGTTGTAAAATGGCGATGTGCGATCGCGTTTAAGCTTTGAGTGCTTGTTACATACACAAAACCGTTTATTAATTATAAAAGTTTTTGAAGAGCTTTTAAAAAATCAAATACAATACTTCTCTAGACGTAAATTACAATTGAATAGTAGACAAAAGTCAACAACATTACATTGATAGACGAGAACTATAGGGAACACATTTGAAAAGGCGATAAAAATTGCAGACAAGAATATAGATAGACAGAAGAAAATGACTATCTACGTGAGGAGACTATAGATGATGAGATCAGGTATGACTATAGAATAGACGATAACGCATATGACACAATATTTAGACATTTGACAAGGCTACATAAACTATAGACAAGAATATACTTAGATGCTACAAACTGTAGATGAAACCAGACTACAGAAGGAATTAGAGGGTATTGCAGACGAGACTATCTTCATGATGAGACTAAAGACGAGATAAGACGAGATTGTAGAGGAGGCCAGACTATAGAGTAAACGAGACTTTACAGGAGACAAGAGACGAGACCATAGAGGAGACGAGATAAGACTATAGAGGTGACGATATGAGACTGTAGAAGAAACGAGACTTTAGATTAGACTATAGAGGAGACGAGATGAGACTAGAGAGTAGACGTGACTATAGAGGAGACGAGACTATAGAGGAGACGAGACTATAGAGGAGACGAGACGAGACTATAGAGGAGACGAGACGAGACTATAGAGGAGACGAGACTATAAAGGAGACGAGACTATAGAGGAGACTGGACTGTAGAGGAGACGAGACTATAGAGGAGATGAGACTATAGAGCAGACGTGAATCTGGAGTAGACGAGACTATAGAGTAGACGATACTATGGAGGAGACGAGACTATAGAGGAGACGAGACTATAGAGGACACGAGATTATAGAGGAGGCGAGATTATTGAGTAGACGAGGCTGTAGAGAGGAGACGATACTATATAGGACACGAGACTATAAAGGAGACAAGACTATAGAGGAGACAAGGCTATAGAGGAGACAAGACTATAAAGGAGACGAGACTATAGAGGAGATAAAACTATAAAGGAGACGAGACTATAGAGCAGACATGACTCTAGAGAAGTCGAGACTATAGAGTAGACGAGACTATAGAGGAGACAAGACAATAGAGGTGACTATAGAAGAAAAGTGACTATAATAGAGACTAGACTATAGAGGAGACAGGAACTATAGGAGAGACGAGGCTATAGAGGAGATGAAACTATAAAGGAGACGAGACTATAGAGCAGACGTGACTCTAGAGGAGACGATACTATATAGGAGACGAGACTATAGAGGAGACAAGACAATAGAGGTGACTATAGAAGAAACGTGACTATAATAGAGACTAGACTATAGAGGAGACAGGAACTATAGAAGAGACGAGGCTATAGAGGAGATGAAACTATAAAGGAGACGAGACTATAGAGCAGACGTGACTCTAGAGGAGACGATACTATATAGGAGACGAGACTATAGAGGAGACAAGACAATAGAGAAGACAAGACAATAGAGGAGACAAGACTATAGAGGAAACGTGACTATAAAGGAGACGAGACTATAGAGGAGACAGGGACTATAGAGGAGATTAAACTATAAAGGAGACGAGACTATAGAGCAGACGTAACTCTAGAGTAGACGGGACTATAGAGTAGACGAGGCTATAGAGGAGACGATACTATATAGGAGATGAGACTACAGAGAAGACAAGACAATAGAGGAAACGAGATTATAAAGGAGATAAAACTATAAATGGGATCGAGATAATGGTTAATAATGGTTATGAGACTAATGGTAAATATGGTTATGAGACTATAGTGGCGATGAGGAAATAGAAAAGATGAGACCATAAACCAGATTACACTGAAGACGAAAAGAGGTCACAGAAGAGATGATAGTATACATGAGACGTGGGTATACATGAGACAGTCGACATGACAGCAGATGAGAATATAATAGAGAAAGTAGACGGTACATTAGACGATACTTTAGGCGAGATACTTTAGACAATACTATATGCGATACTATAGCCAAGATGAAGCTAAAGATGACAAAAAACTGTAAAAATTACGCTACTAAAAACGAGACTATATATAAGACAATAGACGTGGCTACACCTCAAACGAGATGAGATAAAAGGCCACACACAACAGACGAAATAAAGTAAGGACTCAGACGAAATGAGATGTGATCACAGCCGAAGCGAGGCTATAGGCAACACAAGTCTACAGACAACACCTTAGACTACAATAGTCTGAGTCTATATCTTCGTGTGTGCTCTAGTACAAGCTGAGATATAGGCGAAGCTGTTGATGAGATTAAACTATAGATGGGAAAAGACTATGGACGTCAAAGACTAGCTGGGAGACGGAATGAAAAGGGTTGAGACTATTAACGAAAGTTTACACAAAACCTTAGAAGAAACTTCAGACGGCGTAATAATTGAAACTCTAGATAAAACAATATCCTGCGATAAAGGCGCAAATAATTTCGCCCTGGAAATTTCTATAAATCGGTAAAATTGCGCACTTTATTTTTTTTTCTATTTTTCCTTGGACATAATATATTTGCCTCGGTAAAGAAATTCTTTTATATTGACTACTGGAATGTAGACTGGGACTTTCCTATAAAAGGCACAATCTCAGCTGCCAGATACACGGCAAAGAAGAAATGGTGCAGCACCTTCAGTGCAAGGACCAGGCACCCCATTTTTGAAGCCGCACTTTTCTTGTTGGTAAAACCTATTAGGAACGAATTTAGGTAACCTCACTAGATTTTTACTATCAACAAGGATACACATTTGGAGCGGCTTTATTTTCTGGACAAGTGGGATGGATGGTGTCAAAACGCAATTGATGGATTCTAACTGAAAGCTTGCGCGTAGCAAGCTGCCAAGCAAACCATCCAACAACTACTTTACTGGGATGCTAAGGAGCCTCCAGACAAAATATTATTAAAATTCATCCAATAGTTTTACGGGTTTTAATGAATTTTTTGTCTTTTATTTTTATTTTTTTTTTTTTAATTTCCTGTCTAAAAATTGTTTGTTTAATTATGTTCACTATTTTTTTGCGTTGTCTGATGTCTTTATTCCCCCAATTTCATGTTTGAATTTATGGGTTTATTTTAGTTGCCGTAAAAAAAGACACAGACACAGCCCTTGGCAGACAATAAATATCAACAATATTAGTCTTGTGTGTTACATGGAGTCAATATATTTGTAACATTAATAAATATTGGGCCTGAACATGTATCCTTAGCCAACTAAATTAAGCCTTCACAAATGTTGTGAAGTAAAATTGTATTTAAAATATTATAGTGATATTTTGCTTTCTTTTGGCATATAATGTGGGACATTGTAATTCAGTAACAGTGGAGCCAAAGGTAAGCAAATGCTTTTAACAGTAAAAAATGTTACCAGAAAACAATTATTTTTTTGTCAGGCATAGTTTCGAAAATTCGCTAATGGAACTCAGTATCATCAGACCATTCCAATCGAGTCTGAGGGCAAAAAACCACGCCCACCTATATTTTTTCACGTTGTTTTTATTTTTTGTTTGGTGGAAATGATTCTCTTTTGCTTTTTTGTTAAATAAATATTAGAACGCAACCGCGAGTAGATCGCATGGAGTGCATACAGATTTCGCAGGAACAATAACACCCTGTGGGTGGTGATTTTTATTTTCTGGTTTTATTTGTATTAAAGGCCTTTAAGAAAACAATAAATATAGAGGTAGCCAATAGACCCAAAGGGTTCCCACTGGGAACCAGAAGGTATCAATAGCCACATAAGGGTTTCAATATGACCCCCAAGGTCATAAATTTTACAAAACTTTTGAAAAATAATTTACAAAAAAATTATTGATAAAATTTAAAAAAAAATCGATAAAATTTGCACAAAAAATTATCAATAAAATTTTTATAAAAAAATTTTTACAAAAAACTTTCGATAAAATTTTTACAAAAGATTTTCGATAAAAATTTACAAAAAATGTTCGATAAATATTTTACAAAAAAAATATTCGATCAAATTTTTACAAAAAATTTTTGTAAAAAAAATTTTAATAGAAAAAATTTTAGATAAAGTTTTTACAAAAAAATTTCGTAAGTAATTTGTAACTTTCGTTAAAAATTTTAGAAAAAGTTTATGACAAAATTTTTACAAGAAGTTTCGATAAAATTTTTAGAAATTTTTAATAGAAAAATTTTTTGATAAAATTTAAAAAAAACTTAGATAATATTTTTATAAAATATTTCAATAAAATTTTTTAAAAAATTTCGATAAAATTTTTACAAAAAATTTCGATAAAATTTTTACAAAAAATTTCGATAAAATTTTAACAAAAAATTTCGATAAAATTTTTACAAAAAAAATTGTATATTTTTTGTAAAAATTTTATCGAAATTTTTTTTTTGTAAAAACTTTATCTAAAATTTTATTTTATCGAAATTTTTTGTAAAAATTTTATAGAAATCTTGATATTATATTTGTGAGTATGTAATTTGTAAATTTCGTTAAAAATTTTAAAAAAAGTTAAAAAAAAAAAATTTTTTGAAATTTTTAATAGAAAAAATTTATGATAAAATTTTTACAAAAAAATTATATAAAATCTTTATATTTGTAAGTATTTTGTAAATTTCGTTAAAAATTTTCGAAAAATTTTATGATAAAATTTTTACAAAAAGTTTCGATAAAATTTTTAGAAATTTTTATTAGAAAAAATTTTTGATAAAATTTAAAAAAAAGATTATATTAAATTTTTACAAAAAATTTCGATAAAATTTTTACAAAAAATTTCGATAAAATTTTTACAAAAAATTTCGATAAAATTTTTACAAAAAATTTCGATAAAATAAAATTTTAGATAAAGTTTTTACAAAATAATTCGATAAAATTTTAACAAAAAAAATGTATAAAATCTTTATATTATATTTGTAAGTAATTTGTAAATTTCGTTAAAAATTTTAGAAAAAGTTTATGATAAAATTTTTACAAGTTTCGATACAATTTTTTTAAATTTTTAATAGAAAAAATTTTTGATAAAAATAAAAAAAAATTTGATAAAATTTTTACGAAAAATCTCGATAAAATTTTTACAAAAAATTTCGATAAAATTTTTAAAAAAAATTTCGATAAAATAAAATTTTAGATAAAGTTTTTACAAAAAAATTCGATAAAATTTTTACAAAAAAAAAATTTATAAAATCTTTATATTATATTTTTAAGTAATTCGTAAATTTCGTTAAAAATTTTAGAAAAAGTTTATGATAAAATTGTTACAAAAAGTTTCGATAAAATTTTTAGATATTTTTATAGAGAAAATTTTTGATAAAATTTCCAAAAAAAAATTTTCATAAAATTTTTATAAAAAATTTTTAATAGAAAAAATTTTAGATAAGGTTTTCTCAAAAAATTTTTAATAAATTTTTTACAAAAAAAAGTTGTATAAAATATTTATATTATATTTGTAGCAATTAAGTTAAAATTAAAAACAGAATATATATTACTCTGAAGTTAGGAAACATAACAGAGTAAGGGAAATTTTAAACATTTCTATGGCAAAGAGTAAATAAGATTCGTCATGGCCGAATATTTGTTTTTTACTCCCACTGTTAACTGTAACACAACAACATTTTTTTTTTAATTGCAATATATTTTTTTTCAAAAATCTACATACATTTTTATGGCTCCCGAAAGAATAATGTTGCACGTTGACCAACTTATGAGCCACCTCCGTCCCCGATACATGGCGACAATGGTTGTAACGCACTGTTTGCTCAAATGCTATGTCATGTAGTTGGCACAATGTTGCAACCAAAATATATTGAAATAAAAAAAAACGCGTTTGGTTATCCAATAAAACATTTATATGTCCCTCGCTACGAGAGAAAAACAAGTAGCAACAAAAGCACCAACATGTAAAAAATGTAAGGACTACAAGCAGAATGTTTTAAATTCCAATATAATTTTCATGATACAATAAATCGAATTATGGGCGAAAAAAAAACACACACACACCCAGAAAAGAATTCCTTTCAATGATAAAAAAAAAATATTTACAACAAAAAAATGAAGGCAAAAAAAATTAATTGAAACATCGAGTGGAACAACTGGAATTGAAACAAAAATAAAACTTTATTCTGATTATTCACAAAAATTATATGTGTAAAACAAACCTTTGCAAGAATATTTGTTTTGGGGGGAATAAGAGCTCATTTCGGATATAATAGTAAATTTATGAAAGAACAAATGGAATTGAAACAATAATTAATTTAGCAATAACCTTAAAAAGGCGTTAGTTGTGAATCTTACATAAATATTTAAAAATGATAATAACATTTATGTGACGTATGGAATGGAAACAAGTTTATTTTTATATATAAATTATTTGCTTGGGCTTTATAAAAAAAAAAATAATTCCAATCGAATAAAATCAACATTTTTTATAAGGGACAATATAAAATATATTTCAAACAAAGGATTTTTTCAATAAGAAACGCATTTGGCTTTAAAAAGTAATAAAAATAATAATAAATTTAAGTAAATAAAATGTCAAATTTACAAAGGAACAAATGGAATTGAAACAAAATTTTCTCTTCGAAAAAACCTAAAATAGGCATTAGTTGTAAATCGAACATACATTTTTAAAAATAATTTAAAAGGGCAAACAAAATATATGAAACGAATGGAATGGAAACAAGTTTTCTTTTTACAATTAAATTATTTGCTTGGGCTTTATAAAAAACGGGAAAAAACGTTTGAAAGAATAATTAATTGTATGGTTTATAAAAAATTAATTTTAAGAAAATATATTTAAAATTATAAAGGGAAACAAATAAAATTGAAACACACTATATAAAGTATTTTCCTATCTATTCACATGGCCTAGAAAACCAATTTACTATATCTGTATATAAAGGTTACTAACGAGGAGTTAAGAATTTGCATTTTTTTATTATTTACGTCATGTAGGGTCTGCAAACGGAACGATTGGAACTAAAACTGACAACCTGAAATAATTAAGTAAAAAATAATAAAATATGATGTGAATCATTTAGTAATTATTTGCATTATTCATAAGCAAACATATTGTTGGGGAACGAATGGAATTGAAACTGATTTCCCGTTTCTATAATGAGAAGAGGTCACAAAAAAAAGAAAAACCTTGCCTCAAAGCCAATTATATGGGGAAGTTTCTTTAATAGAATGAGTGGAATTAAATGAAAACGAAATTTTCCTTGTTGTCATAAAAATGTTGCATCTGTAAAAACAAAGTGCCCCTAACCGTGAACGAAGGGACTCAAAGCGATTTCTTATGACGTGATAAAAAGTGATTTAAGGTAATTAAAAATAAATAGTGTAAAGTAATTTTTACTCCAACGGAACAGTTGGAATTAAAACAGAAAAAGTGAAATGATTTTAAAAAGAACCAAACATAAAATTATTTCCATTGTTTATAGACAAAAATATTTTTCTAAAGAACGAATGGAATTGAAGCCTCATTTCTTGTGTTGCCACAAAAATTCTGCCATCTATAAAGACAAAAGTTTTAAGTGAAACAAACGGATTGAAAGGGATTTCTTTATGTCACAACAATGGATTATTGGTCATTAAAGAAAAACCAAAGAAGAGTTTAAAACAATTTAATAGGAAATTTATTCAAATGGAACAACTGGAATTAAAACAGACAACTTTAAATTGATAAACAAATAAAAATGCTTAAATAAGCAGTAAATTAACAATAATTATTTACATTATTCATAGGTAATAAATACGGTTAAGGAACGATTGGAAATGAAACAAGCTTTCTTATTATCATAAGAATTGCGCAGCTATAATGACAAAAAATAGTATCAATAATACTGTGATTTATATTTACTTCACAAAATTGGTCTATGCATATTCATTACAAAAAATTAGTATTTTTATAAGAAATATTTTCAAACAGAACAACTGGAATTAAAACACACATCATAAAATTAAACAATAAATAATGCTTAAATACCCTGTTTATCATTTAAGAAGTATTTTCATTATTTGTAAGCAAAAAATACTGTTGAGGAACGAATGGAATTGAAACTCATTTCTCTTTTTGTCATACAAATTGTGCATCTATAATAACAAAGGCTTACAAAAAAAGCAAAAACAAGCCTTAAAGCTTTTTTCATAGGCAAATATCTTAAATGGAACGAATGGAATTAAAACAAAATCATTTAATAACTATTTGCATTGAAATAAATAGTTCGACTAATTAAAAATTTAAAAATTTAATACTAATTATTTGCATTATTCATAGCAAAATTTACTGTTGCGAAACAAGAGTAAATTTTAATTTTTTTTTTTTTTTCATCACAAAATTGCCAATTAGATGTTGAAGAACTTAACAGAGCGTTTACAAATATACCTCTAATACCAACTGATATCAGTTTTTATAGCCTTTCAGGTCTTAGTTCTAATAATCCTGAATCCCTGAATCTTTTTGAATTTTCTTGTGTGAGTCAATCAGAAGTCCTTTTATGTTTTAATTTAATTAAGTCTAATGCTGTAGGCTGTGACAACATTCACCCAAGATTTATAAAAATGTTGCTACCTGTACTTTTGCCTTATATAACTCATATATTTAACAGTATTATAATGACTAGCACCTTTCCGTCGAAATGGAAATATGCAAAAATAGTGCCGATACCGAAAATTGATTCTGAATTTAGGCCAATAACTATTCTATACCTGTCTAAAGTTCTGGAAAAAATACTTCATTTTCAAATCTCATCATATATTGGGGAAAATAATTTATTGAATGATAAACAATCAGGCTTTCGTAGAAATCATAGCTGTGTTTCTGCGCTATTGGATGTATCTGAAAATGTACGACGCGAACTAGATGACGGTAAAGTAAACTTTTTGGTCCTTCTTGATCATTCAAAAGCTTTTGATATGGTTGATCACAGCATGCTTACCATGAAGCTTAGGCGTTTTTTTAATTTTTCTGAAACTTCAACACGGCTTTTATCATCTTACCTTTTAAATCGTTCACAATTTGTTCAATCGAAAAATGCCCAATCAGCTGCATTAGGTTTATCTAGAGGTGTACCTCAAGGGTCAATTCTTGGACCACTCCTTTTTACAATTTATATAAATGATTTGCCAAACCAACTCTTGCACAGTAAAATTCATATGTACGCCGATGATGTGCAGTTATACTTAAGTAGTCCAGTAAAATCTGTCACTGAAAATATTGTGAGGCTCAACTATGAATTAAATAAAATTTACCTATGGGCAACGGCTAATGGACTTTGTTTAAACCCTCATAAGTCAAAGTGCTTAGTAATTCGGAATAGAACACTAGACTCTAATATCAGTCTAGACATTTTAATAAATGGAGAAAAGATCAATATTGTGAATGCTGCCAAAAACCTAGGGCTTATTTTCAATAATAGCCTAACTTGGAAAAATCATATTAATACACTTGTAGGCCAAACGTATATAAAGCTGAGGTGTCTTTGGTCGACACAATATTATACTCCTCTAAATATAAGGCAAGTGATTGCAAAATCATATCTTCTTCCAGGTATAATGTACGGTTGTGAACTCTTTGCAAATTGCGATTCTACTAGCAAAAGAAAGCTGAATGTTATATATAATAATATTGTAAGATATACATATGGCTTGGGAAGATATGATCATGTGTCCCTTTTTTCCTCCAAGCTTTACGGTGTTTCATTCAACAATCTTCTTAATATTCGTGTACTCTTACTGTTACATAAAATTATTTATTCTGAGGTTCCACGATATCTTAGTGATAAAATTAGGTTTGCTAGATCACTTAGAGGTAAAAAGATTATAATTCCCTTACACAGGTTTCTTGTATCAGAAAGGCACTTCTTTATTCATACGGTACGCCTTTGGAATTGTCTTCCTGATAGTCAGCAAATTAATAGCAACGTATGTAGTTTTAAGAAATTTTTGTTTAATTATTTTGCACGACAGTAAATCATTATTCTCAAAAATAAATAATTTTTAATTTAATTTACTTTTATCTTTACAAATCTGTATCTAATTGTCTTTACATATGTCTAACTAACGATTCATGCTTTCCTGTACTTTAAATATAAGATTAAATCTTGTTGTATAGGAATTGAATAAATGAATAAATAAATAAATAAAAAAAAAAAAAAAAAAAAAAAAAATTTGTCCATCTATAATAACGAGGAGCCAAGGGATATGAGGCAATATTTTTTTTATTTATTTATGGTCATTAAAAAAAAATATCTTTATGCATTTTTATAGGAAATTTATTCAAACGGAACAACTTAATTGGAAACAGATCACTTAATACTTAATA
The DNA here is from genome assembly GCA_949628195.1 of Phasia obesa. Lineage (NCBI taxonomy): Eukaryota > Metazoa > Arthropoda > Insecta > Diptera > Tachinidae > Phasia > Phasia obesa. The sequence goes on from OX451218.1 coordinate 18,124,903, forward strand.
ATTATTTGCATTATTTCTAAGCAAAAAAAAAAATACTGTTGAGGAACGCATGGAATTGTAGCTAAACTTCTTTGGTGTCATAAATACTTTGGCATCTATTATGACAAAGAATACCCAAAAATGCAAAAAAAAATAGTCTTAAAATTATTTTTATAGAGATGTCTCTTAATTGGAACAAATGGAATTGAAACTCCAACTTTTTAATGAATCTATTTTTTTACTCAACTAGAAACATATTTTCAAGAAAATAACTCTATTAATGATTTTTAAAAAAATCATAAATACAAAAAAAAAGGTTTAGAAACGAGAGGAATTGAAAAATAAGTGGTGATCCATTTAGAGGTTCCCTAATTTTTTAAAGAAAAAAACACAGAAAATTAAAATTTAATGAAGAATGTTTATTGGCATATGAAAGAACATTCTTTGGCATTTACTTTTTGAAGATTATGTCTATCAAATGTTGCCCGTTGCTACGTCGCAGATGGTCTATCCGTTGCGTCCAATTTTCGATGACTCGTTCGAGTATTTCGACTGGTAATTGGCGAATGACACGCGTGATGTTTTCCTCCAAGGCCTGAATCGAAGCTGGTTTGTCCGCATAAACTTTAGACTTTACATATCCCCACAAAAAAAAGTCTAACGGTGTGATATCACATGATCTTACTGGCCAATCGACCGGCCCAAAACGTGAAATTATGTGCTCACCGAAATCTTCTCTCAATAAATACACGGATTGATGCGATGCGTGGGAAGTGGTGCCGTGCCGTCTTGCTGAAACCAAATGTCGCCGAGATCACGAGGTTCATTTTCAGGCATCGAATAGTCGGTTATCATGGCACGGTAACGGCCCCCATTGACGGTTACCTTCGCACCGTCATCATTTTTAAAGAAATATGCACCGATGTTTCCACCGGCCCACAAACCACACCAAACTGTTGTTTATTCTAGATGGAGTGGGAGCTCTTAAATCTCTTCAGGTTGCTCTTCGTCCCAAATGCGGTAATTTTGTTCGTTTACATACCCATTGATCCAGATATGGGCCTCATCGCTAAACAAAGTTTGCCTCGAAAACGTCCGATCTTCTTGGAACTTTTCAAGAGCCCATAGAGCGAAGTGATTAAGGCGTAAGTCTTTCCATTATGAAATACCAAACAATAATACACAAAAGTAACATGACAGCATGATACGACTCACACGTGATCTGTCAAAAAAAGGCTATTGAAAAAAATACCTCGAAATGGATGACCCTTTATAAACTTTAAATTTTATTTCTAGTGTAAAATTTATATATATATTTAAAACAAATGAAATCAAAACAATATTATGTTTAAAAGAATTTTCTTTAAAATTCTATTTTAAGAGAGGCAGAGAAACCTTTTCTTTTTTCTCTGCAGCTTTTTCACATGTTTTGATTATTTTTTTCATAAAAGCAAATCATAATTTATGGACAATTTCCCTTGAATAAAAAAAACAATTATTTCCTCTTTTTTATTTTTATCCAAATCCTTTCTACCACTAATGTAATCCCATTCCTCATGATACCTTTTATAACTAAGTAGGATTTTTTTGTATGATTTGTAAATCTATTAAATATTTGTTATTTATTACGAATGTGGCTCTGGAATGTACAAATTTTTGTGGTTCCAATAAAATTATGGAGAAAAATATTAAAATAAACATTATTTTTTATGATTTGTAGAATTTACATAAATAATATTCCTGCTCTAGGAGGAGTAGGCGTCATGAAGGTTAAGTAAAGCCATAAACAAAATAGAAGGACATTTTATTTAAAGGTATTAAATTAATAAATTTTTGAAAAATATAAAAAATATTGCATTTTATTCAATACTAGCTATCGCCGGTGCGCTTTGCTACACCCATCCACCAAAAAAATACAATAAACACTTGGAAGAAAATATCACCAACCTTTAAAGCGATCTATTTTTTGCGAGACTATACGTATTAACACGATAACAATTTTTTACTTTTTATGTGCTGTACCACTTCCAGTATTCTTATCCAGTATGTATTTTGCTAGACTATGCACATTAGTATGAGAGTTACTTGTGCAAAGTTTCATAACTACACCTAATGTATACCTTTATATAGGAAGTACCACTCCCACCATTAAATTCAGTCTGTGTTACTCTAACTTAAATTTAAAGACTCTACCTATTGTAGTTATCTAGGTACACGATAATAATTTTTCACTTTGTATGTGAGGTACCACTCCCACTGTTCCAATCCAGTCTGTATATTGCTAGACTATAAATATTAGTATGATGATTACTTGTACTACGTTTCAAGACTCTACATACGTGTAGTTCTCCAGGTACACTGTAATAATTTTTAACTTTGTATAGGAGGTACCACACCCTCCATTCAAATTCAATCTGTGTTTCTCTACATAATGTATCTTAATATGGGGGTTACTGATGCAAAATTCCAAGGCGCTACCTCTTGCAGTTCTCTAGATAGAGGATAACAATTTTTTACTCTGTATGGGGGTACCACGCTCACTGTCCCAATTTTACCTATGTTTTCTAGAATATACGCATGGGTATGGAGGTTACTTGTACCCATTTTAATGACCATTCCTATTATAGTTCTCTATATACACAATAATAATTTTTCACTTTGTATGGGAGGTACCACGCCCTCTGTCCCAATTTATTCTGTGTGTTCGCAGACTATGCGCTTTAGCACAAAGGCTACTCTTGCAAAGTTTTAAGGCGCTATCTATTGTAGTTCGGCAGGAACACGATAATAATTTTTGACTTTGTATAGGAGGTACCATGCCCACTCTTTCAATTTAGTCTGTGTATCGCTAAACTGTTTACGTTAATATAGAGGGGTTACGGGTACGAAATTTCAAGACGCTACATATTGCTGTTACCAAGATATACGATGATAAATATTTACTTTGTATGTAAGGTGCCACGCCCACGTCGAATATCAAAGAAATAAGTACCGTATTTAACCATCCGTATATCTAATATCAAACTGTGAAGATTTCAGAAAGATCGATTCACTGGTGTAGGCAGCTATAGGTTTCCGATAGATAGATAGATAGATAGATAGATAGATAGATAGATAGATAGATAGATAGATAGATAGATAGATAGATAGATAGACAGATAGATAGATAGAGAGATAGATAGAGAGATAGATAGATAGATAGATAGATAGATAGATAGATAGATAGATAGATAGATAGATAGATAGATAGATAGATAGATAGATAAAGCTTTCTATCATTCAACTGCTTTCTAGCAGTTGAATGATAGAAGTGATAAGAAGGTACCTTCTTATCACTTAGTATGCGACAACCATGAAAATACATTTAATACAAAATAATGATTTTGGAGACATCTTACTTTATGTGAATATTTTATTATATACTAGCTGTGCCCACACACGTTGTGTGCGTCCTGATAATATTTCGATTTTGGTTTGAAAACAACAATTTTAAGACTCTTACGTATTTATATTTATATAAAGGTACCCATCCCTGGAAAAAATTTTAAAATTTATATAAAATTCTAAAATTCAAAAAATTATTATAAAGCTGTGTAAAAGACAGACAGCGCCATCTATTGCGCAACCGTGTTTAAAATACCCCGCTTTCAAAAATAAGATGCCTTAAAGTATGCATTACATTTAAATTGGTAAAAACAATCGGCGTACTTTCACTGCTTTTTCTCCACTTTCTCTTGGAAATAAGATATTTTTGTGGGGAAAAGGTAACCTATATTGGAACCAGGATACTAAGGTACCTCCTTACAAAATTTTGTTAAAATCCGCCCAAAATTTTTTACATGATGCGAAAACAAAAAAGACAGACAGACAGACAGACAGACAGGAAATGAGTTATTTTATTTTATGAATTGATTTTATTATATGTATAGCTAGTCCATCCTATGAGTCCACAATTTGGAATTTGTTCCAGAATTTACAACAAACTGAAACCCCTCAGCATACCACGTCGTTCAAGTGTGAATGTGGACAGAATTTCTGAAGTTGTAGCCACTACTTATTGGGTTTTGACAAGCGATTTGTATTAGCCATATTGCTAGATCCAAAGTCCTCAAGAAATAAAGTCCAACGAGACCATACACAATTTTGAATGTTTTTCCAATGGGCGCGTGAACAATAAGTCGTTTTATTTTCTTCGAAAAAAATATAGTGTGCGTAATCAGAATATAATACCGAATTTCGCATAACAATGCAACACAATTATTATAGAAAAGTGGGCGGAGCCACACCCATTCAAAATAAATAAGATGTTTAAGAACTTTCTTACATTTGATTCTATCTTAGCTTTGGGCTTAGAATTAATCATTCGTCAAAAAAATGTTATTTAGAAAAGTGGGCAGTGTAACGCCCACACAAAATAAATATGTTTTAAAAAAGTTTTTACTCAATCGATTTCATTGAAACTTGGTATACATATTTAATTATTTTGAAAAAGAAAGATTATAAGAAAAATAATAAGAAAAAAATAGTAGGCGTAGCAACGCCCCTACAATTTAATTATGTTTTTTAAACAACTTCTAACACCGGCTATTTATGTACATTTTTGGCTTTAATTTACTTAAATATTTTTGTTAATAAAGATTTAACCCTTTTAATTCCCTGATACTGCTACTGCTGCAAAAGAGAACTGCTACAAACAACAACAACTCTAATATGCCCACTCACACACAAGCTCATCGTTCTCATAAGCAAGAGCCCCCAACTAGAGAAATTGTTAACAAAGAGAATGTGGTGCTGTTTTGCACTGAAAAAAAAATTCTGTATTATATGTGGTAAATTTTCTTATTTTATAACTTAATTATATTAATTATAATTATAAATAAAATTATGTGTAATTGAATAAATAATTATTTTAACAACTTAATCTTTACATATAATAAAATAGTGACTCTGTCTGTGTGTCCCTCTTTTTTTGTGTTCGTATAACGTAAAAACTACTGGGTAGATTTTAACAAAAAATTTTTGAGGAGGTACCTCCCACTATAGGATACCAATATAGGATACTTTTTTCCCGCAAAAATATCTTATTTTCAAGCGAAAGTGGAGAAAAATCAGTGAAAGTATCCCGATACTTTAAGGCATCTTTTATTTTTGAAAGCGATATATTTTAAGCAATGTTGCGCAACAGATGGCGATGTTTTAAAATAATGAATAACGCATTTCCTGTCCGTATAGAGCTTAACAATAATACACGCTGTGTAATTTTTTAAGTCATGGCATTGCTAAAAAATTTTCGGGAAATTTTTCACTTTTGCGGCTACCTAAGCGCTACCTAAGCGCTACCTAAACGGTGTTAAGAATCATTCCTAGGAAGTTCATATGTTCTAGAAAGTAGTTTACTGAGGTCTTAGGTTCATTTTTGTAGTTGATTATTTCCTCAAATTTTTAACAGTTTGCTACCTATGGACCTGAACAGGGGAAAAAAGGTAAAAAAATTGAATTTTTTAAAGTTTTTTGCGATTTTGACCTTGAAGATGAAGTTTTTTTGATTTTATATGTTCACAATTTTTGTTCTTTATGACAAGAGCTACAACTTTGCCTCAGAGAGTATATCAAAATTTCAAACGGTTTGCAAAATATGAGCTTGAGGAAATGATCATTTTTTGCAAAAATGACATCGAGGCCCCACATCTTTGAGGGCCCATAAAAAAAACCTGGAGGACTTTGGGCAAAACTGGGAGACAGGGGTCTTTTTGTTTTCGGTATTTTATCACATAGTGGTGTCCGTATATGATTATTGTTTTCCGTGTTGCGCTGTGATATATATAATTTTATATAAATTTTAGAATTTTATCCAGTAAATACGTAAGTAAATACGTAAGAGTCTTGAAATTGGATGTGGATTACTTTCAAAACAAATTAAAAATTATTTTTACACTCTAACTTTACCAAATTTTGTTTTTATGTAATAATTAAAAATGCTATAATAATAAAACTACACTCAACTTCACCATACCCAATGGAAGCAGATATTTTTATGGATATATTACATAAAGAATATAAGTTCAAAGTACATATATTCGAATCGAAAAATTAATTATTTTCGGTTTGGGGTGTTAAGTAAACTACTCCTTGTCCCTTCCCGATTATGCCCAAAATTTATATAGCTCTTCACCTCCGTATACCAAAGGCACATAATAAATTTCATTCTTATATGTCAAACGGTATGACCCGTACAGACTCCACAAAAATAGTGGAATACACACCCACCCACAGATATCATCGCAAAAATAGCCAAAATGGATTCCGAAGACCTCCAAACCTTTAAAAATCCGTCGAAATCCCAACCTCGTTTTTTCATGATTACTATACTTTACCTTATACTACGTATTGTAAAGTAAAAAATAAATAAATTTTCATAAAATAAAGCGACACAAAGCTACCTTTTTGAAAGCTGGCATGCTATTGATTAAAAAATTTTTATGTTTTGTTGGCTTTGTGAGAGCCTCGATGAGATTGTGTGTGTGCGCTCACAGACACTCAGAGGTTTGCGTGGGTGCCACTGCTCATATGCAGGGTTGTCAGATATGGCGATTTCTCGCCAAACGTGGCAATTTTTAAACTTATTTGGCGATCAAATTTCCGATTTGGCGACATGGCGACTTTTTGGCGATTTTTAAAATATTTGGCGATATTGTTGGCGATTTTTCGTTGGCTTTTGGCCAACATTAGAAACTGAATTAAGGAATATCAAAATGGATAATAAAGAAATTAAAGTTGTTTTTCATATTTAAATGTGATTTTACTTCTGGAAACCAAAAACATATTTAAAAATGTTTTTAATATCTAAAGATGATTTTAAGCATCTTTATCACGAACAAAATTTCTTGTTTTCGAAATTTTTTATAAATTCTAACATACTTTTGGATACTTATAAACCATAATAGAAAATATTAACTTTTGTTTTAGAAAGATTATAAAAATTATTATGTTCTATATAATTATGTGCAGCTACATTAGTTTTATATTTTATGTGCTGGTAATTCCAATGAATTTTTTATACTTATTTTTTACATACAAAGGAAGTTTTGAAGTAAGGATTAAGTTCGTGTTATTATCTCTAAGTTAAAGGAATATTTTTTACAAATTAGGTGATTAATTTTAAAGAAAAACTAGATTTTTTAAATTTATATGCTGTTAATTACTGTATAGAAAGATCGATTTCAATAAGGAATTCCACCAAAACTTGACTGTGAAAACGTGCTACAATTTTATGAATTGAAATAGGGCATGTGGCACACATCTGTGGATCTTTAGTAATATTTAATAAATTTAATTCCTATAAAACATATTCTAAATAAGAACACTATAACGAATACCTTAAGGTGGGTATGCTCAGGTCTCCATTTATTATAATAACCACTATTTTTCATTGTTTTAAATCAAAATTTTACCTTTCTCGTGTCTACTAATCATTGTAAATAAAAAACAAAATACTTATATATTCTAGCGACTTTTTTTCTATTTCTGGCGAATTTTAGATATTTCGATTAAATTTATTTTTTGTGATTTGTACAAAATATTTTCGAAATTAAAAAATATTGTCTATACAGGGTGGGCCAAAAGAAACCAAGGGGTGTAAAAGTTTAATAACTTTTTTGTTTATTAACTTTTTTTTATTTTTTCTTTCAGATTATATAGACAACACTTGGAATTGTATTATTTAAACCAGAGATCAATTATTTTAACGCAAAGAGCATATCGCCGACATTATTGAAAATTTGATTATGAGTGATGAAGCTCATTTTCATTTGAATGGCTTTGTTAATAAGCAGAACTGTAGGTTCTGGGGTTCTGAAAATCCAAGAGCCATTCATCAACGCCAATTGCACCCCATTAGGTGTACAGTATGGTGTGGGATCACATCTGAAAATGTCATTGGGCCCTACTTCTTCGAGAATGAAGATGGAAGTGCTGTAACCGTAAATGGAGAGCGGTATCGGTTTATGATAGAAAATTTTTTACGTCCTGCTCTTGAAAACAGACCTGGTATGTGGTTTCAGCAGGACGGAGCCACTGCCCATACTGCCCGAGACACAATGGCACTTTTAAGACAAATTTTTGGAGAGATCTTGGTTTCTTTTGGCCCACCCTGTATTAGAGAAAAATTTTAACAAAAACCCTTTTTGGCGATTTTGGTGATTTTTCACTTCGATTTTGGCGAATTAGGTGAAAATAAATCTGACAACCCTGCTCATATGCATTTAAAGCAGCATTACCATATTTTTTTAAGTTACTTAAGATAATTCATGGGGCACCCAAAACGATGTGCTACAAAACGTTACCAGGCAAAGGGATTTAACTCGTTACATTTCTCAGCATTTTTTACAGCATTTTCCTCCAGTTTTTTTTTGTTGTTGGTTTATGTAAAAGGTAACATATTTTACAATTTTTTCAACTTAAATATCTACAAAGTTGTAATACACAAACCGATTCCGAAGTTAAGGGTCACACAAATACATGTTTGCAAAAAGAAAAAATAGAAGGGTTCAAAAGTTTCGTTGGTAAGGAAAAAAAATATTAATGGATTTAAAGTGCAACCATAAAGTTTGGTTATAAAAAAATCAAATGGAATAAATTTATGAGAATTACCAGCCTGAATTGTTTAACTGTGATTGATAATTACACAATTAAAAGGAGATTTGGTTTTCAAACTGAAAAGCCTTTGAAATATGTATATTTGTTTTTCATCATTTTAGCTGTCGACTACCACTTTAGCACTCGAAAATTATATAAAAAATTTAAATATCGAAAAGAATTTAATTGGAACAAATGGAATAGAAACAAAATTAAAAAATAAATTATTTTTTTTTATTTCGTAAGTTCATAAACCATTTATAAATAATTTAAATGATCTTAAAACTAATTTAATGTTTATATGTTAAAAGGAAATTTTCAGTTACTTTCTGATTTAATAGTTAGAGATCAAACAAAACTTTTATGAACAAATAAAATTTAAACAAAAATACATCAACTTTTATACTAAACAACTTAAAAAAAATATCATCAACATTTTTAAACTTCAATTTTCAAAATGGAACAAGTGGAATTGAAACAAGAAACTTTACACATCATATTTTCGTAAAACTTTAACTTAAAAACAAGTTTAAAACAAGTTTAAAGAAAATAAAATAAGCAAAATGGAACAAGTTGAATTGAAACCAAATATTTTAAAATCATTAATTTCTCAAGAAAATTATTATTAGAGTACCCGAAAAGAGGAAAAAATAACACTAACAGCAAAATTAAAAAGGGAATTGAAACAAGAAACTATAAAGACCAGATTTTCAAAATGGAACAAGTGGAATTGAAACAAGAAAATTTTCTAATCGTAGTTTCTTAGAAATTCTTTATACTATTTTTATTGTCTAAAAAAAAAATTAAAGAAAATAAAATAAGCAAAATGAAACGATTTGAATTAAAACAAAATATTATAAAAGCAATTATTTATCAAGAAAATTATCATGAGAATACCCGAAGTGAGGAAAAAATAACACAAGCAGTAAATTGAAAAAAAAGGAATTTAAACAAGTAGCTATAAATACCAGATGTTCAAAATAGAATAAGTGGAATTGAAACAAGAAACTTTACACATCATATTTTCGTAAAATTTAACTTTAAAATCGTGTGTACTATTTTTATTCTTTAAAACAAGTTTAAAGAAAATAAAATAAGCAAAATAGAACAAGTTGAATTGATACCAAATATTTTAAAATCATTAATTTCTCAAGAAAATTATCATTAGAGTACCCGGAAAGAGGAAAAAATAACACTAACAGCAAAATGAAAAAAAATAAATTGAAACAAGAAACTATAAAGACCAGATGTTCAAAATGGAACAAGTGGAATTGAAACAGGAAAATTTTCCGATCGTAGTTTCTTAAAAATTCTTTTACTATTTTTATTGTCTAAAAAAATTTTAAGAAAATAAAATTAACAAAATGGAACGATTTGAATTGAAACAAAATATTATAAAAGCAATTATTTATCAAGAAAATTATCATTAGAGTACCCGAAAAGAGGAAAAAAATAACACTAACAGCAAAATGAAAAAAAGAATTTAAACAAGAAACTATAAAAACCAGATGTTCAAAATGGAACAAGTGGAATTGTAACAAGAAACTTTACAGATAACAGTTTCTTAAAAATTTTACTTAATAAGCCTTTATACTATTTTTATTGTCTAAAAAAAGTTTAAAGAAAATAAAATAAGCAAAATGGAACGAGTTGAATTGAAACAATATATTATAAGACCAAGTATTTCTCAACAAAATTATCATTAGAATACCCGAAAAGAGGAAAAAAATAACACAAGCAGCAAAATAAAAACAGGATTGAAACGAGAAACTATAAAGACCAGATGTTCAAAATGAAACAAGTGGAATTGAAACAAGAAACTTTTCAGATAACAGTTTCTTAAAAATTTTACTTAATAAGCCTTTATACTATTTTTATTGTCTAAAAAAAGTTTAAAGAAAATAAAATAAGCAAAATGGAACGAGTTGAATTGATACAAAATATTATAAAACCAAGTATTTCTCAACAAAATTATCATTAGAATACCCGAAAAGAGGAAAAAAATAACACAAGCAGCAAAATAAAAAAGGATTGAAACGAAAAACTATAAAGACCAGATGTTCAAAATGAAACAAGTGGAATTGAAACAAGAAACTTTTCAGATAAGAGTTTCTTAAAAATTTGACTTAAAAATCCATTATACTATTTTTATTGTCTAAAAAAACTTTAATGAAAATAAAATAAACAAAATGGAACGAGTTGAATTGAAACAAAATATTATAAAAGCAAGAATTTCCCAAGAAAATTATCACAAGAATACCAAAAAAGAGGAAAAAATAACACAAGCAGCAAAATGAAAAAAAGGAATTGAAACAAGAAACTTTAAAGACCATGAGTATCGAACAATTTTACTAAAAAAATAATTTTTTTAATTTTTTCTTAAATAAAGATGGCAAAATAAAACAAGTTGAACTAAAATAAAATCATTCAAAAGCATTAATATAAAAAAATGGAGTATTATTGTGCTTAAAGCAACCACATTTGGAACAATCGAATTTGGAAAAAAAATATATAAAATAGCTATGGTTTCAATTATTAAAAGTTCCAAAGCCGTTTGAAAACAAACTCAAATCTTTCTCAAAAAATTAACTCAATTTTTAATGTTTTACCTAAATTAAAAAAATATATATTGAATCAACAGTAAATCTAAAGCAAATAACAATGAGTTCCGTAATTAATAAAGTCAAAAGAATGTTAAAACTTCTCGAAATTCATAAAATGTTTAAAATGAAACAAATGGAATGAAACAAAAATTTCTACAGACCAAAGTGCTTTAAAAAATCTTCCCTAAAATGTATTGCATTATATCATTCATGTTAAAAATCTTAAAAGAAACTAAAGTAAGTAAAATGGAACATGATGAATTGAAACAGATTGAAAAAGATTGTTTAGAAGCATTAATTTATAATCAAATGTATTAAACATCGTATTAATTACGTTTAACTATTTACAAACTAAAGGAAAATCAAGCAGACAGAAAATGGAACATATGGAATCGAAACAAAGTGCTTCAAGCATTAATTTATAAGCAAATGTATTAAACATCGTATTAATTACGTTTAACTATTTGCAAACTAAAGGAAAATCAAGCAGACAGAAAATGGAACATATGGAATCGAAACAAAGTGCTTCAAGCATTAATTTATAAGCAAATGTATTAAACATAGTATTAATTACGTTTAACTATTTGCAAACTAAAGGAAAATCAAGCAGACAGAAAATGGAACATATGGAATCGAAACAAAGTGACTCTTCTTTTCATTATAAAATAAGAATTAATGTTAAATATTGTCTTATAACATTAAAAAATTAATAATGTCAGCCAAACGGTACGGACGGAATCGAAACAACTTCTTTATTGCAGGTATAACAATTTTTAATAATATTTAACGGGTAAATTAATTAATTTGGATTAATGGAATCGACTTATAGAAATGCAGACAAAAATAAAATTGTTTGTTTAGACAGTAAAATAATTAATACCTTTTTATTCTATCTGCAAAATATATTAATTTAACCACTTTTTTAAGCAAAATTCTAAAATATGAAACAAATGGAATTTAAACGAAAATCATTTAGAAGTCGTAAACTTTTTTCGAAGTTGGATTCAAAAGTAAATTTTGTGTGAAACTTGTACTGCCAAATCAGCTTAATAGATTTTGAAAGTAATATTAATAGTGGAACGAATGGAAATGGTACATATCTTTCGAAATTAAAAAAAGTATATTTTATTTTCATTTTAATTTAAGCAGAGCTAGAAATATGTTCACAAAAATTTTTTTGAGGTGAAACAAGTGGAAATGAAATTAAAATAGTATTTTTAATTAAGTATTTATATTTTTGATATAACTTAACTGCCATTTTAATATAACTTACGAGCCATTAACTTCTAATTTAAATTAAGCTGTAATAAATATTTTTTCCTAAAAAATTTTATTGTGAAACAAATGGAATTGAAATAAAAATTATAAACAAATATATATTTTTATTTTGAACATAAGCAAGAAGAGAAAAGCGTGGTATTCGAACAAGTTAAATTATATTTCAAAAGTAATTTTAGTTGATTGAGTAACTATACCACCATAGCCTTATTGGTAGTGTGCTATCAGTCTAGGGATAGCAGGTTGGATTCCGCCCAACCCAGAAGGAAAAGAAGAAGAAGGAAGTATTCTGTTTAAAATAAGAGTTCTTAACTATAAAAGTAAACCAACATTTTTCGAAACCAACATTTTTCAAATTTTAAATAAAATGGAACAAGCGGAATTGAAACAATTTCACTAGAAAATATTTATATCTCTGAAATTTATTTAAGTTTTGTAATATAATGTATATTTAAAGTACTTCTAAAAACAGAAAACTAAGCAAGATAGAGAATGGAACAAATGGCATTGAAACAAAAAATTTTCAAAACAAATTTATTTTTTTAATAATTTCAGGATTAAAATTTTAGTTTAACAGAAAAATTAATTTATTTATTCACTACATAAAATTTCATATTCGATTGAAGATAAATTTTTTCAAAATGCTTAATATAATTAAAAATGGCGTTAATTACTATTTTTAATTACTTTTTTCCTCTGCTACTTTCCAAAAGTAACCTTAATTTTAAACTAAATTTTCCTGTGTTTATTATAAGATTTTTTCAATATTTTTGTTTTTTTTTACAAAAACCCTTTAAGCTGCAAAAGTTAAACAAATACCGGTTACAAATTATATGACAACGAAAAAGAAAAACTTGGCATTAACACAAATTCCAGCAGACAGTTGGCAGTGAACATTAATGCTTCAACAGCAAAAAGGTGATACAAAGCCATATCCAGGCATTGCAAATACTATTTATAGTATTTTTACAGACAAAAGAATTGCCACTTGGCCATGTGGTAGAGAGTTTAGAGTATCTCCTCCTTTATATTGATGTTGCCTTTAAAGTGTATCAAAGGCAAACAAAATCTTGCACATAAATTTCATCAACACCTGTTAAATGAAAATCTAATAAATTTATTTTCCTGGAAAATAAATTAAGGCTTAAAATACTTGTAAACTACAGGTTTTACATCTTACTTTTAAAATACTAGTATACCAAAGGTTTTACTTTTTACATCCGTTTCCTTCCTTTTGGTGCTCTTATTTACTTTTTTTTAAATTTATTAACTTTTAAATAAGACAACAAAATATTAAGAAAAAATTCATATTTTTGAAAATATATTGCTAGTATTTATCTTCATCTCTTTTCATTTGAACATTTTCTTAGCCAGGTTGGCAAAGCAAAAACCAGTTAAAGAATATTCATTCATGTTTAGTATGTAATGTATACTCCTTTTTACTGTTGCTTCTGATTTACAGAGGTTGTGTAAATGAATAGGATCAAATAAACAACAATTAAAGCCAAAAGTATAACGACATTTTTAACAAATATGATATTTTTTTAATAATAAAGTTAGATACCAAAACCAGCTTATACAAATTTTAGTAAGCCTAAAGTCTTGGCTTTTAAAATTACTTAGAATTTTAAAAATCCATACACAATTCTTCAAGTTATGGTTAAATTGTTAACATAACCTCTTATTAAATATTAATCATACGTTTAGTATGGCAAAATTTATTTTAAGCTATTTGCTATGAATTTCCATTATATATTCAAGAAAGTTTTTAAACTTTCTATAAAACAATAATATGTTCTATAAAAATAAATCAAAAAATACTATTTTAGTTTATTATGTACAAAGGAATCTTAAGAATATTTTTTAGTTTTTGGTGAATTGTTTTTTTATTTTCAGCATTACATTTTTTATTCTTTTAACTAATTGCTATTTTGAACAGAAACAGATTTATTACACTGTTACATAGGTATTCCCTTAGCAGCCGTTGTTCATGTCTTTAGTATTTTTCTTACTAATTTTTAACCTGAAATGCCAAAGCAACCAACTAAAAATAATGAAAACTTTCTAGTTGTAGCTTAAATACAAAAAGGAATGCATTAGTTAGGAAATGTTTAATGGCAAAATAAATGAACATGAACTGCAATTAGGAACAACAAAACAAAGTAGTTTGGGCAAAAGGCAATTGATTAAGGGCTTTTAAAAAATTTCAAGAAAATAGCACAAGAGAAACACACTAAGAGAGAAGCAGAAACAAATTGGTAAATAAAAACAACAATGCTTACTTTATATATAAATCAAACCTCAGCTCAACGGCTCAGTTTTAACATAAAAACATTCCTTCTGTGTGTCATTACTCATAAGTAATTTTCTGAAACAAACATCTAAATAACTAAAATTGTTCAGCTTCCTTACACTAACTTTATTTAATATACAAAAAATAATTTAATATTTTTGGAAATTTTTTTTTTCGTTCAAAAATATTAATAAAATAGTAAAAAAAATAAAATAGATTTTATATGTTGATAGATGATGACTTGAACACTGAGATTAAATATTATTTTAGAAATATGAAAATACTTGCAAAATTGTTATAACTATAGACCATATTTCAACATTATTAAAAAAATAATATTAATCATACGTCTAGTATGACGAACTTATTTACAAAGAAAACTTTAGCCAGGAAAAAAGTTTAAGCAACTAATTTAAATGTTTGATAATACTCCTTCCTACCTTTACTACTCCTTCTTCAGCATTTCAATTGTAAAAATTAAATAATTAAGTTATACCAAATTTTTGTTTTTTAAGATTTAATCCAAACCACTTTAGCTGAAAAATATCATAAATTTGCAATTTTTATTATTTTTTCCTTCTAGCAAATGTGAATTTATACTTTCTATATGACACACTATTTAATTGTTTTTCTTCCTACATTTTCCTTAATCTCCTTTACACCCACCCATAGGGGAAAAAGGAAGTTGGATAAACAAAGCAAAACCAGAAAAAATAGTGCAATGGAAAAACATTCTTTTCATTTATTCCTTTCGCCAACCTAAGAAATATATTTCATTCTGTTTTTACTCTAGAAGTATTGGCAGATTTGGTGCCAATATGGTTTATTTGGTTTTAATTTGCCATTAATTACGACAATTTTATTAATGACATGAACCTAACAGATGAGTCTGAAAGTGGTGAAGCTGAAAGATATATGTAAGGGGATAAATAACTTTTAAGAATCCATTTAAAAAAAAAAGAAAAAAAGAGTAAAACAAAAAAGATGTTTAACTAATATATTGCCTGATTTTTGTAATGAGCCAGGAGACATTAAAGATTTTTTATTTTTTAATGCTATGGCGCTTAACACAAATTTACATTACTTTATGTTCTTACTTTTTATTAGGTTTAGTATATATATAATGGTGGACGTTTCTTATCATTCATTATAATATCTAAGTCCCTTTTAATGGTTACTTAATTCTTTAATAGCATTTTTCCTAAGCTAAAAACAAGCAACATGAGTTTATAGATTGTAATTTTTCTTCTTGGAAAATGGTAATAAATTTATTTAGAGAAAAATGTCACACTATACGTATGATTAATATTAATTAACAGCTAAACTTATTTAAACGGCTGTATTTAAAGCAACTTAGCTGATATAGTTAAAGTTTAAATATCATATTAGAGATAAGATTTCACATCAGCAAGCAAAAATAAAAATAGTTTGGACAAGTACAAAAAACTAAAAGTTAAAGAAACTCTTTTAAAATATTGCTATTAAATCTTTACAAAGAAAATTTTAAATCATAGGGATTTTTGGCTAAAAGATATTGTGTGGAACAAGATTAACGTGAGTACCTGCCTAGTCGGCCTAACCTCACGGTGGTCTTACCACCGAGTGAAACTTAGGCGTAGACTAGCGCCCGAATTGTGTAGTATAACAACACTTTACGATTGCCACCAATCGCTTTTTGTGTGTGATACAGTCACAATGAGTAGAAATTTATATAATATGGCAAGCCTTTCTAAGGCAAGCCTACATCCACATTATAACCTCTTGCTTAGGGGTTTGGAGACTATCCAAACTCCGTCTGTTGAGAGTGCAACAGCACACTTGATCGACCTTGTACCTTACCTACATAAATCGATCTTAAACCACAACCACCACGTGTACCCCCGAAGGGGACCTCACCAATAACCGGTCACAGAGAGGATAGGCTCTCTGTGGGGCCATCGATTCCCGTGGTACCAGTCCTTTGGGCACTGGTCGGGCTTCGAAGAGGACCCGCGATTTTTATCACAGACATTTTCTTCCAGATTTAGGCTCTAGGAACCCTAGCGTCTGGTGCCCCTATTTTCCCCGAGTGAACCGCGTCAAAGCATTTCTCATTCCTGCAGTGATAATTGGAACCCCCGGGGGGGGGGGGGGGGCTAAAAGATATATAATATAAGAGGTTATCACTGCCAAACGAACCGCCGTTAATACAGTCACCACCGAAAGATTTGACAACATTATTTCATTTAGTGGCGGAACAAATTTAATTCGCTAAGCACTAAACTATAAGAATTATAATTTTAACAATTAATCTTAGATCACTAATAATAAGTTATTAAAGTAAGGATTTTATATAAATTTAAAAGCATGTTGTCATACTGAACGTATGATTAATATTAATTAGGATAAATATTCATGTTACTTATAATTTCAGTAATTGTATATAAAATCAAATTCTTTATACCTGTTTAACACAGAGCAAGTTTTCTTGGAGCAATTCTAAGTTTTGTGGAATCCTTTTTCTTCCTACAAAAACAGACTTACAAGTTTGTGAACCCGTTACTAATGCTTCTGCAGAAAAAATATTATATAAAATAAATAACAATTTTAATAAATTTCGTAGTCACAATTATATTCAATTTCAAGGATTTTTAAACAAAAATATTTGTATTGTAAACGTAGAAAAATTATCAATAAAAAAAGCTTAAAATAAATATGCAAAGCTGACAGAAAAATAGTAGTAGCGCAACTTATACAGCCTTTTGTGGTAACCAAACGTAAGGGCCTAAAACAGGTGCTAAGTAAATAGGACACACTTTTAAAAAGCTAAAAGATAGCAAGTCCCCGTTCAGATGTGCAAAGATTGTTCTGAAATTTGCTTAAATTCCCTTTTAAAGTTTCATTCGTGTATCCTTTTATATAGGTTATATTAAATCGAAAAGAGCGAACAACAAGATAGAATCGCATTAGAGTTGCATGTACATGCTGCCTTTTCGACTTTTTCTCTCCCCTAAAGAGAGAAAAGGGGAGAAAAGAGTTGCAAAACAAAAGTTTCCATCTCTAGCCACAGCGGAAAAGCCCGAATGTTTCATAACTTGTATTAAGACAGTAAAGCGAAAATAATACTTAGCTACAACTCTTACTAAGAAACGTTAAACTTTGAGTAGCATTTATTTTATTTAAAGTATATTTGTGTAATATTTTTAAAAATTTATAATATTATCTATATTATTTACCATTAGGGTTCCCCGGTAGGCTAGTAAGTAGTGTGCTACACTATCAGTATAGGTGTTGTGGGTTCGATTCTAACCAAAGACTCTGGGTTTTTGACTACAACGAGTAAAGGTCATCGTTACTATACTCAATAATTAACTTGGAATATAATTTGTAATTGTACTGTGGCATTTGATAAATAAATAAATAATAAATAATTAACATTAATATCAATTAGGCTTATACTAGTGACAAAACTAATGTTGCCATGCTTAACGTATGATTAATATTAATATAGAGGTTATGTTTAAAAAATCCTCATAACTTTGGCAATTATAATCGGATTTTAAAAAAATTAATGTTAAATTATAACTAAGATATTAGATTATCAAGAGAAAATAAATTTTTTATTTTCGAAGATTTTTACTATGGCAAAAATTGCATCCTCACAAAATATCATAATAACAAATATTAATTATTTATTAGTTTTTAGCTTAAAACGTGAAAAACTTGAATTTCTTTATTAAAATACTTTCTATTTATTCTTAAATAATTCTGATTTAATCACACCTAGTGGAAAATATTCTGAGTTTATTAAGTGTCCTGATAAAATAGCTTTTAATAGCTATTCATGTGAGTTCAACTCATACTACTCAACAGCTGTTGTCAATTTTCTAGCTGAATAGTTTATTAAATATATTGCTTACACTTCATGTTTTTAACACCAACCGATTTTTTTTACATACTCCTCTAATTTTAAATGGTTTTTCGCTGTAGTTTGCTATAAAATCAAATTGATGTAGTTAAAATTCAGTTTATTTTTCTCCTAACATATCAAAAAAAAATCTTCACTTTTTTTTATCTAACTGCAAGAGTTGTTTAATAATATTGGCTTCACCAACCTATCAACACTGACAGCATTCTAATAGAGTTATTTACACCATATGGCAATTGCCGAAATATAGAAGAAAAAAAAACTCTCGAACACACTATGAACTTAAACACATTTTTGAAGTGTTAAAAACCATATAAAAAGTAAAAATATAAATCTTGCAAATGCTTGGCAAAACAGAATTTTAATATTTTTTCCTCTCTATTTTTTTCTCCTTGTATGCTTGATAAATCCCTGGAGTATGTACAGGTAAATGAATGAGTGTATTTGCAAATATATATGGTTCTTAACATCCATTGAAGCGCTTAAAAGTATGCAACTTGTCCAGGCCATCAAATTCTTATACATACATATATTAAGGCAGGTAAAAGCAGTAGGAAAGTGCTATTGTACGTAAATTTCGATTATTGAATGTGTAAAATTTTCCAGCTGCAGAGATGTGTTATGCCTGAATACATATGAAAAAAAAATAACTCAACTGTATAATTTTATCGCAAAAATTCGGTGTATTTTTCTTAATGTTTTTATTCTATTTTTTTTTTTTTTTTTGGAAATTGTTTATAGGTCTATAGGAAAAAATTGAATTTAAATTGTTTTACCTTCATGAAGGGATGTAGATAACACAATTTTTATAGATGCAGCAGATTTATCTTTTTCTGTAATCAGTTGAGCTCTTCAACTTTTTTGTTCAAGTTCAGTCCGATTTTAGTTCTAGTTTAGATTTAGTTCAGTTCTAGTTGAATTCTAGTTCACTTCTGGTTTAGTACTAGTTCAGTTCTAGTTGAGTTTCAGTTCAGTTCTAGTTCAATTCTAGTTCAGTTCTAGTTCAGTTCTAGTTAAGTTCTAGTTTTATTCTAGTTCGATCTTAGTTCTGTTCTAGTTCAGTTCTAGTTTAGTTCCAGTTCAGATCTAGTTCAGTTCTAGATTGGTGCTAGTTCAGTTCTAGTTGAGTTCTAGTTGAGTTCTAGTTTAGTTCTAGTTTTGTTCTAGTTCAGTTTTAGTTCAGTTTTAGTTCCGTTCTAGTTTAGTTATAGTTCAATTCTAGTTCAGTTCTAACTCAGTTCTTGTTCAGTTCTAGTTCAGTTCTAGTTCAGTTCTAGTTCAGTTCTAGTTCAGTTCTAGTTCAGTTCTAGTTCAGTTCTAGTTCAGTTCTAGTTCAGTTCTAGTTCAGTTCTAGTTCAGTTCTAGTTCAGTTCTAGTTCAGTTCTAGTTCAGTTCTAGTTCAGTTCTAGTTCAGTTCTAGTTCAGTTCTAGTTCAGTTCTAGTTCAGTTCTAGTTCAGTTCTAGTTCTAGTTCAGTTCTAGTTCAGTTCTAGTTCAGTTCTTGTTCAGTTCTAGTTCAGTTCTAGTTCAGTTCTAGTTCAGTTCTAGTTCAGTTCTAGTTAAGTTCTAGTTCAGTTCTAGTTCAAATTTAGTTCAGTTTTAGTTCAGTTCTAGTTCAGTTCTAGTTCAGTTCTAGTTTAGTTCTAGTTCAGTTCTCGTTCAGTTCTAGTTTAGTTCTAGTATTGTTCTAGTTCAGTTCTAGTTCAAATTTAGTTCAGTTTTAGTTCAGTTCTAGTTCAGTTCTAGTTCAGTTCTAGTTTAGTTCTAGTTCAGTTCTCGTTCAGTTCTCGTTCAGTTCTAGCTCAATTCTAATTCAGTTCTAGCTCAGTTCTAGTTCCGTTCTAGCTCAGTTCTAGTTCAGTTCTAGTTCACTTCTAGTTCAGTTCTAGTTTAGTTCTAGTACAGTTCTAGTTTAGTTCTAGTTCAGTTCAGTTCAAGTTTTGTGCTAGTTCAGTTTTAGTTCAGTTCTTGTTTAGATCTAGTTCAGATCTAGTTAAGTTCAGCTGTAGTTCAGTTCAAGTGCAGTTCTTGTTCAGTTCTAGTTCTGTTCTGTTCTGTTCTAGTTTAGTTCTAGTTCTAGTTCAGTTTAGTTCTAGTTTAATTCTAATTCTAGTTTAGTTCTAATTCAAGTTAAGTTCTAGTTTAACTCTAGTTCATTTCTAGTTCTGTTTTGGTTGGCTAGTAGATCACTGATAGTAGAGTTATAGTTCAGTTATAGTTTAGTCCTAGCTTAGCTTTAGTTAGTTCATTTTAAAATAAGTTTAGTTAAGTTTTAATTGCGTTCTGGTTAAGTATTAGTTCCAGTTCCTCAACAGACAGGTACATAGTTACCGTGTAAACTCTAATCTCTTATCCACAGAGGAACACTTTAGACTTAAAGAACTTACTTTAGACTTAAAGAAACCGTACCACATGGTCAATGAAGCCTTGCAAGGGGTACAGAAGTAACTCGAATGGAACAGGGTGAGAATGTTAGGGATATGAAAGAATATGTCCATAAATTTGTAGAAACTTCTGGGGCCACAAAGGAAAACCCCAGAAGCTGAGCCGGAAGGCGACTCGGAAGTTCAAAAATTAAAGAAAATATTTAAGTCAATATATCACGATTAGAGAGATGAAACAGCCTTAACTCAGAATTTCAGCGGATAATGGAGGACAAGAGCTAAGATCTTGCAATGGTAGTCCTCTATAAAACTTAAAAGGGGAATGGTTCTCTGGAAGCCTAAAGGCAGGAAAGCGTAACAGATACTACAATACACTTGGAGTACGGAAACAAATATATTTAATGCAATTGGGAACTTTAACTTGGTTGGTTTCGTATTGTCAGCATTTAGTCAGAATTCAATCAGAAATTATTTATTTATGTTGGAAATACATTGACTGTATGGTTGTCTTATGGATGATCGAGCAGGAGCAGGAGCAGGTGTCTTCGTCTACTGAGTTAAGCTGAACCTGGCCTTTAGTCTGCATTTGCCGAAGTACGTGTTGGTACAACATCAAAAATGAATGGGATGCTTTATGTGTTGGTAAGTTGGAAACAGGAAAGGATGCTTGCACCCTACAACCACTCGGTAAACTGTACTAGAAACTGGCCACTTTAAAACGGAAGAATTTGCGTGATGCTACTACATGTACACAGGCCCTTGGTAGGAACGCTAGTAAGAAGATTCGATATAATGGGGGTATTTCAAGCTAGAAAACTGCGTTAGTGGCAGATCAGGGAAACTTCAAGTATCGTCTAGACAAGATGAAAATCAAAAGAAAACAATACTTACGGCAGACTCTGTCTGCAAGCAGCTGAGACGGTTGTGCATAATATGGCAGAAGTGAAAAATTAAGTGGAGGCTTGAAAAATATTTAGTTGTTACGAAAGACTTTGTGGTAAAGAAGAAGGTCGATAGATATCAATCACTAATTTTTGGAGTAAAGTAAAAGCATGAGAATGAATAAAAGTGATGAAGTCGTAAATTACCACATGGTTAATAAAAACTATTGAGAAACGTGGGTCTTTCAAAAAAGGCTCCTCAAGTTACAAGAAGGTCTTCAACTTCCAGTCGGCGATCGCGTTATAGTGAGAAACTAAGCGGTTAAAAAGGAGTGAGTGCACTGGGTAACTCTAAAAAGAAGATCAACAACTACCATAGAAGATCAACAACACCGATAGTCAGAAACCTGGCAATTTCTAAGGAAAAAATCCATAGGCATGCATATGGATGCTATGGAGAACCCCTCGAAACTCCATATTTTAAAAGCTGGTATACTGCTCTACAATTGCAAGCCAGTGATTAGTAACATCAGAGATGCAGTCCTTAATTACCAAATGGTTACTAGAAACTATTTAGAAACGTGGGAGCTTAAAAATAGGCTCCTGGAGTTACAAGGAGGTCTTCAAGTTCCAGTCGGCGATAGCGTTATAGTGAGGAACTAAGGGGTTAAAAAGTAGTGAGTGCACTGGGTAACTCTAAAAAGAAGACTAACAACTACCATAAAAGGTTAACAATTCCGTCAAAAAACGGGAAATTTCTAAGGAAAAAAAAGGAAAAGCCTGATGGTAGATGCTATGGAGAACTTGAGAAACTCCATATTGTAAAAGTTGGTATACTGCTCTACAAATGCAAGCTGGTGATTAGTAACATCAGAGGTTAGTAATGAGGCGTACAACACGCATTTGGAAGCCAGAAATTACCTAGAAAAAGGAAATGAGGAGGAGATTTGAAAAGGCTTTTTGCTTCAGTTCTGGATTATCTTCAAGTTAATCTATTTAGCTCTTTTTTATAATTTATTTATTTATAATTTATTTTTATAATTTTACCTTAATCCTAATGTACAAAAAAATTCCAAACTTACTTTAAAGCTCTCATGTTAAATTACCTGAACATTTTTATTTTCTTTTTATCTCATCTCTGTCTTAAAATATCTTGACATAAAAGTTTACCTTAAGTTGTTGCATGCATTTAAACTTTTTGTTTCGTTTTGTAGTTGTTAGTATCGTTCGACTCTGCTATTGTTGTTGATGTTTTACGGATTGTTTTTTGTTGTTTTTATAAGTTTCTTAACCTACTTTAATTTGTGAGTAAATCTTATTTAAGTAACTTTTCTTATTCTTTATTTCTTTTTTCTTTTCTTTTATTTCATTTTCTAACATACTTAAGTACTATTCTACACAAATTTGTAGAGACAGAAACTATATTTGCAACATTTACATGCACTGGTGGCACTGGTATTTGGTACTTGGTGCTTGATACTTGGAATATTCATATAAGAATTCTTTAAGGGCTTTAACTAAGTACGTGCAAGTGCAAATTGTTGTAACTTTGATACTAACTACTTGTAATACTTATTTTTTGGCTTTTTCCAAGTGTTTAAAAGAATAAATTAAAGAAGCACTAAAAATCTGAATTTTCATTGTTGTTTTGATGTACAAACAAACAATAGATACTTTCGCCATGACGAAAGGTTTGTAACATCTTGGAAATTTCCAAACAATCAAAGAAATATTTTCTATATATTTTATTCTGAATACACCAAAGCCTCTATCTAACAAATACATTCAAATGTGAAGAAATCATCTAAGTTGACAAATATTCATCAACAAGAAGTACTTGCTTTAGATGGGAGTCAGTGGCTGAATTAGGGAAAGGCTTCTTTAGATCTTGTTTTCAAAATAGCAAAAGAAAAAAAATTAAATTTATCAAAGAAGCGTTTTGTTGATTGATTCTGCGGCAGTAATCCTGTCGCAGAGCACTAATTCGATGGATTCCTTTTCGATTGCTGCGTTCTTCAAGAATTTCCGGTAGCCACTTCGTAATTTACGACTACCTTTCTTTCAACGACGAGTTCCCTGCATTCACCTAACTCTAGACCTTGCTTCTTTCAGGCCTCCTATTGATAAATGTCGACCTTCCTTTTTATCACAGATTTTCTTGTCATGTTTAACATTTGTCTAAGGCTAACGTCAAATGATAAACCTCATCAAGGCGCAATACGATGGATTCAAATGCAAAGTGCTACACAGGAATCTTCTGTCATCTGATATAAAACCTAAGACCGGTGTAAAACAGGGTTGTTAAATGTCTCCTTTAATATCACAGTGCAAAAGTGAAAAATTTCCCGGCTACCTAAGCGCTACCTAAACGTTGTTAAGAATCATTCCTAGGAAGTTCACATGTTCTAGAAAGTTGTTTATTGAGATCTTAGGTTCATTTTTGTACTGGATTGTTTCCTTGAATTTTGAACGGTTTGCTACCTATGGACCTGAACAGGGGAAAAAAGGTAAACAAAAATTTAATTTTTTAAAGTTTTTTGCGATTTTGACCTTGAAGATGTAGTTTTTTTGATTTTATATGTTAACAATTTTTGTTCTTTATGACAAGAGCTACTTCCTGCCCCAGAGAGTATATCAAAATTTCAAACGGTTTGCAAAATATGAGTTTGAGGAAATGATCACTTTTTTGCAAAAATGACATCGAGGCCCCACATCTTTGAGAGCTCATAAAAAAAAACCTGTAGGACTTTGGGCAAAACTGGGAGACAGAGGTCTTTTTTTTGGTCTTTTATGACGTAGTGGTGTCCTTATATGGTTATTTTGCCATGACTTAAAAAATTACACAGTGTGTATTCATGGTAGTTCTAGACGATATACTGAACAATACAAAGATAGATAACAGATAATAATACCTTGGGATATTTTCGGAAATCTCGAAGAGCAGATTGTATCTGAGCCAACATGCTGACAACTGTGACCTACGTATCAACTTTAACAAAAAACGAATTCATGACAATTTTGTTATTTGGAAAGAACTTAATAACAAGCAGCGGCACTGCAAAGGATGTTATTTCCTGCATAAATAAAGCTAGAAACACTTTCTTCCAACTCCAAAAAATATGCGCATTAAAATATGTATCCAGCAGAACCAAAGATGGAATTTACAACCCCATTATGAAGTCCACACTCCTAATAGCTTCCCCTATCAAAAAGGCTACAAACCTTTTCGAACCTAGGCCTGCGAATTATTTAAAAAATTTGGTGGCCCCAAATAATCTCTAAACAACCAAACAACCCTATCGATCTAGAAATAAAAAGAAGAAAGTTGAAATGGATTGGGCATAAACTGAGAAAAGATATTAAAGAAACCTGCCGAACTGCAATATGGTGTAACCCTCAAGAAAGCACAGTACAAGAACGACCCAAATTAACATTGGATGACATACAAAAACAAACTCAACCAAATGAATAAATCGTCGAAGCAATTTAAAAAATTATTCAATAACCGAAATGGTTACCGATTTTTCTTTATAGACCCACGCTCCAATACGAGTTGAGTTCAGTGGCGAGTTCTTGGTGGAAATCGAAACCACAACCCAGGACTAATAGAGAAGCACACCACTTACTGACCCCCCGGTACTCTCTACGACATTACATATGGAAAGACTAACTAAATACATGCCCAAAATAAGGCAGCTGTAAGACCTCTATCGGTTGTCTTTAAATAAGAAAAATATTTTAACTAGGATCAGCACCACACTGATACATCCGACAATATTACTGCGAAGAAAGTAGTTAAAAATTTGCAGGTACTGTACTGCACGATGAGAAATTGGAATTTATACTATGTGTCAAACAACACTGCATTACACAGACCTGTCCTTCTAGATTCAGGTTCCAGGAACACTAGCGTCTGGTGCCCCCATTTTCCCCAAAACCACTGTATCAAAGCTTTAAGAATATACCACAATGGCAATTAGTGCCGCCGCAGCATTGGCATCTTGTGTGTAAATCAACCTTCCTGCGATTTAGCCCCAAACCACAGCCACCACGTTTCCCCCCGAAGGGCCTAACTGATCGCAGGAAATTCCGATAAGGCTATCTGTTCCCATTAGCTCTTAGACTATTACACCCCAATACTCTTCTTCACAAGAAGCTTTCACTTTGACTTGACGGAGCGACACTATTCTCCATCTCGAATTCTCAGGGTTCATACAGATGGCTCAAAAAGGCGAGTGAGAGTGGGGGCGGAGTCTATATAGAAGAATTTGGAGCTAGAATGTGTTTCAGACTCCCGAATGACTGTAATGTCTTAAAGCATAAATATTTGCTATCAAAAAGGCAGCGAACTGGCAAAGGTACCACAGAATACATAATAGAGATATCTGGTTTTGAACTAACAGTAAAGCCGCTATCATGTTGCTTAAAGGTGTGAATAGCACACCAAATCTCGTCCTAGAATGCAGGGCATACTTGAATGAGAGGCGAAAAATGCGACAGTCACCCTTAAATGGGTGCGGGGACATGGAACTAATCTGGGCAATTGTGTTGCTGATGAACTAGCCAAGAAGGGGACACTGATACATGATGAAGCCATAGACATCTTCTGTGGCATTCCCCTCCTGGTCTGCTGTCACCGCATTATCTGTGCTCTCTACGATCTGGCTCAGGTCAGATGGTCTAATGAGTCTACTTGCTCAACTACAAGGAAAATCTGGCCCTTACTGGACCAGCAGAAAACGGTTTCGTTATTTCGGCTGCCGAAAATATAGCTACGTGACTTCTAAGCAACAGTCACCGGTCACTGCCTATTTGGGACCCATGCAAGAAGGATAAGCCTCCCTTACTAGGACTTCTGTAGAAATTGTGAAAACGAGGAAGAAGTGGAAACTGTTGAACAGCTTATCTGTCTATGTCCTGCACTGGAATATCGACGTCTTCAGTACCTGGGGCGACCATGCTTTGAGAGCCTTTCTGGTGTTTCACTACTGGAACCAAGCATGATTAATTCCATTCTGAGGAGCTGTGGTTAGTTTCCTGGCCCACTCCCACTCGGCGAGACATAGATAATTACTAATTGCATGTCTCGACCATTAAAGCCTCTGCGTCTACTTTTTCTCTCCTCCCTAGCCTATGTCTATCTGCTTAACTATTTTCTCCTTTTACTGATATTTTTCTGTCACTTACTCTCCATCTTCACTCCTTCTCTTTTTCTTTTCTTCCTATTTATTTTTCTTTTTTCCTTGCAGTAACACAAAGGGACCAACATATTGGACCAAAGTGAGCCATTTCTATTTCTATACAGCTGCCTGCTTAACTCAACCACCTAACCTACCTGTTCCCGCATAGTATTTTGGACCTCTAACGTTCTTATTTTCTAGTTTCAAGCTTCGTACCTGATTCGACGACTGGTTCTTGACTTATGATGCCGGAGTTGGACTTGGAGACCAACCTAACCAAATTTTTTTTTTTTTTTGCTTTCGCCTTGTTCGATTGGTTTAGGAGCTGATTATACTAAATCAGTATTAGTTTAGTTCATTTCTGTTCTAAATAGTTCAGCTCCTGATTTGTTTTAATTCAGTTTTAGTTCACTTCTAATTCAGTTTAGCTCAGTTTGGTGCTTTTTCGCCTGCTTAGCTCATCTTTCGTTCGTGTACTATCACAGTTAATGTCTAATTTGCATTTCTTTATTTTCCTTGTCGTTCTCGTTAATTTTCATTATATTTTTAAGGCTAATTTAAGATGAACTCTTTTTTCTGCCGGATTAAGGACGACAGGACACTAGAACATAAATAAATTTTATAAAATGCAAATTAGTTTGCAGTAAGAGTTTACGAGAGTGTTCTTCATACGACTACAATAAAAAAATGGCCTTGAACAAATAAGAACTCGAATTAAAGAATGTTTTATTTTATTTTTCAACTTAAGTTTTTCGAAGATGCTTAAGTTTGTTCAAAAATTCACTACTTAAAAATAATTTTAATATTAAATGAGGCATAATGAAGCATGGAGTTCTATTTGAAAGATAAAAAAGTAAATGAAACTATTAAGATTAAATTTGTAGGTGAAGGTTACAGATATAAAGTGTGAAACCAAGAAGCTAAGAAAGAGATAGACCTGCAAGAGACTTCAGTTCTATTCTTCCTATTTAGTTTTAAATACCAATTTTTCTTTCCTTGCTTCGCTTCACAATATTATAATTCAATTGTTATTAATATGACTTGAGAATTTTTTTTCACATTTCCGTTTCAGCTTTATTGCACGATTACAAATGGTAAAGAAAAAATCTTTAAATCCCTACATATTGTTTGTTAAAGTGAATTTCTGAGACACATGTCCTCTAACATTTCTTAACTTTTCTTTTTCTGCTTCACACATGCCACAATTGTGCATATGACAGATATTTGGATTAAAAGTATTTTATTTTTCAATATTTTTTTTTTTTTTTTTTACTGCTGACTCTAGTGATTGTATACGAGTTTGGATAACTGGTATTTCTCTTTTTGCACCCATGTTCTTATAAAAATCAATTGTTGCATTATATTCTCCAGATAGTTAACATGTTCAAATATTTGTTCGAACGTCTGCTGCTCCAAAGTATAGAGGAACTAAGAAAAATAAAAGTTTTTTTAAAAAACCCAGCGAAAAGTATAAGAAAATAACTTCTTAAAGAAAAATATTACTTTCGTTTATGTAAATTATGATAATCTATAGCAATAATATTATATAATCTATAGCAATAAAATCTACAGCAATAAAAAAATAAACCAAAAAAAATAGCTAAATAATCCTAATCTGCTTAATGATCACTTATTTTATAATTTTTCATCCTTACTAAGCTACCTCACAATTACATATCTTTTTTAGCATTCTGGAAAAATGGAATTTAACATCAGACTCCGAAATATTACTTTTCGAACTTGAAATAATAGCCACAAATAAAACAATTATTAATATTTAGCTTATTATACGATTGTAAGACACGAAATAACACTTTTTCAACAATGTTCGAAAATTCGAACATAATTTCGAAATTCAAAAAATTACTAAAAATCAATTAGTTGTTTGTAAAGAACATTATAATAAAAAAAAATATGGTATAAGCAGCTCAGTGTTGAAATATTGCTATTCGAACATAGAACTTGTTACTTAAAATAAAAAAAAATATTTTATTTTATAAAACTATTATAAGCATTAAAATATTCTGCATGTAACAATTCCTACTAAAAGTAAAATATTACCATAAAATATTATTATTTAAATACTCGAAAAATAAAAAACATTATGATATTTTGGAGATTATTAAATCCTATACCAAGGAACCCCGCTTAACTAGTTAGAAGTGTAGATCTTAATGTGCTTTATTGTCCCTTAACACATAATTATTAAATCTTAGTTGCAACACTAATAATACTATTTAGCATGCTCGTAATATTGGAAAAATCTAAATTGCCATCAGACACTTATTTTTCAAAATATTACTTTTCGAATATGAAATATTTTCCCCAAATAAAATTATTATAAATATTTAGCTAACTAAACGATTATATGATACAAAATTAAACTTTTTAAACAATGTTCGAAAATTCGATCATAATTTAGAAATATTACTATGTATATTATTTAAATATTCGAAAAATTAAAAAAAAATGTCTCATATTTTGGATATTATTAAATCCTTGCTATAGGATAATACTTTTAAACTTTTTAGCATTCTCGTAACATTGAAAAAATTGAAATTTTTCAAAATATTACTTTTCGAATATGAAATATTACCCACAAATATAAAGGTTATTACTAATTAGCTAATTATACGATTGTAGGGCATAAAATAATACTTTTTAAAGAATGTTCGAAAATTCGAACATAATTTCGAAATTCTAAAAAGTGTTGGAAATTAATTATTTGTTTGTAAAGAACATTATAATATAAATAAAAGATGGTATAAGAAGCTCAGTGTTGAAATATGGCTATTCGAACATAGACTTTGTTACTTAAAATAAATATAAAGTAACATTTTTTTATAAAACTAGTATAGGCATTTAAATATTCTGTATATAACAATTCCTGCTGAACGTAAAATATTACCATATTTTTTAAATATTCGAAAAATTACCAGGGACCGTAACAGTTACGACTTTTTTCAAAAAAGTCAAATAAGTCAAAAATAAAAGTTAAAATCTGACTTTTATTAAGTCAAAAATAAAAGTTAAAATCTGACTTTTATTTTTTCCGTCAAAAATAAAAGGTAAAATTCTACTTTTATTTTTTAAGTCAAAAATAAAAGTTAAAATTTGACTTTTATAAAAATAAAAGTTAAAATTTGACTTTTATTTTTTAAGTCAGAAAAAAATTGACTATGCCATAATAATAACAATGTAATGGAAATATAAGAAAAATAAGATCGATGACAATCAGTGTTGTTGTTTTATTTATTTCTAACCAAAATTGGTTACATGGTTTCATTTTGGTTACATTTTTCTCCAAAGAGAAAAAGAAAAGATATTTCTTTCATTGGAATTCTAATAATAGATCTAAAAGCTTTTCAACAACATTTTTAATAGATGAATGAAGAAGTAAAAGCATTGTTCATTGATTAGGCACAAAATGATACCCTTTTTGCAGTACTTCCTTTTTTACTAAAATTTGGTTACAAAAATTTTAAGGCCCGTTAGTTATACTTTAAGTCCCAACTATAATATGCATAAGCTGGCTTTAGCTAATGTCAAAAAATGAACGAAAAGTCGGTGAAATGCTTAAGCCTCTTATTGAAGACTTTTAGGTGGATACAATGTACTTAGATGAATCTAGAAACTATTATGCCACAGTTGCACATTTGTTTTATTCGTACTTTTGCAAAATAATACTTTTTTTCTTTCTCAATAAATGAAATTTGTTAACAGAAAGGTGTTAAATAAACATATTAAATATTCTTAATACCATTCATATGAGCCCTTGATCATGATAGTGGTATAAGTCATATATTTTATGTTTCGAGATATTAAGAGGTTTGTATTTTAAAGGATTATAAAATATTTTTCTATTATGGAATAAAATATTTTGACAATTAAATAGTGCCAACAAAAGAGTATTTATTATGATTGTGAAATTTATAACCATTTTTAAAAGGTAGTGTGGTTAAGTTTTTTAACATCTGCTGTCAATAAGAACAAAAGTCAAATTTTCACTTTTATTTCTGACTTAAAAAATAAAAGTCAAATCTTAACTTTAATTTTTGACTTAAAAAATAAAAGTCAAATTTTAACTTATATTTTTTACCTAAAAATAAAAGTCATATTTTAACTTTTATTTTTGACTTAAAAAATAAAAGTCAAATCTTAACTTATATTTTTTACTTAAAAAATAAAAGTCAAATTTTCACTTTTATTTTTGACTTAAAAAATAAAAGTCAAATTTTAACTTTTCTTTTTGACCAAAAAAATATCGGTCAAAAAATAATTATTATAAAGTGAGTTTTTGATAAAAGTCAAAAAAATTAGTCTTTTAAGTTTATTATACCTTAGCATAACAGCATCAATATGCTGTATTCAAATATCTAATAGACAAATTATATCCACCTGACTTTTTGATTTTAAATTTTAAAAATAACTGTTATTTTCGGTCCCTGAAAATTACAAAAAAATGTATGATATTTTGGTTCTTATTCAATCCTACAGCAAGGAACCCACTAGAATTGTAGATTTTAATGTGCCTTATTGCCCTTACCACATAATTACTAAAGCTAAAGTAACATTGAAAAAATCTAAATTTTTCGAAATATTACTTTTCGAACATGAAATTTTAACCACAAATTAAACCATTATTAATATTTAGCTAACTATACGATTGTATGACATAAAATAATACTTTTTAAACAATGTTCGAAAATTCGAACATAATTTCGAAATTAAAAAAAGTATTGGAAATTAATTAATTGTTTGTAAAGAAGATTTTTAATATAAATAAAAGATGGTATGAGAAGCTTTGTTTTGATATATGGCTATTCGAACATAGAACTTGTTACATAAAATAAAAATAAAGTAATATTTTATTCATAAAACTATTTTAGGCATTAAAATATTATGTTATAAAATTTCCTGCTAAATGTAAAATATTACCATATTATTTAAATATTCGAAAAATTACATAAAAAATTAATGATATTTCGGTGATTATTAAATCCTTTAGACTAGTTCGAAGTGTAGATCTTATTAACTATGCTTTATTGCCCCTTAACACATAATTACTAAACCTTAATTATAACACAAATATTACCTGTTAGTGTTCTCGTAAAATTGAAAAAATTGAAATTACGTCAGCCACCTATTTTTCGAAATATAAATTTTCGAACATGAAATAATAGCCACAAATAAAAAAATTATTAATATTTAGGTACCTATACGATTGTATGACACAAAATAACACCTTTTACCAATTTTCGAAAATTCGAACATAATTTCGAAATTCAAAAAAGTATTAGAAAAAAATTAATTAATTGTAGGGAACATTATAACACAGATAATAGAAGGTATTAGAAGCTGAGTTTTAAAATATGGCTTATTGAATTAAAATTAAATTATTAAATTATTGGCCAATGCAAACATCACATCAAAATTAAATAACATTTTATTAGTAAAACTATTAATAAGGCTTTTTTTGCTGGGTAATAGTACACATTCTACAAAAATTTCTGTCTGCTAAAAATTCAACGTCAGCCAGAGTTTGAAAAAAGCAAAACATTTTTTTTTTTTTTTTTTGTAACATGTAACTGTAAAGGACATTCAATTGAATTTAATATAATTGAAATGTAATTTGATGAAAATAATCATGGTATAATATAACAAAACGTATATGTACCTAGAAATTTTTTTCTCTAGTATACTTTAAGGTGGAGTTAACTATTCGGAAAATTTAAAGTATACTTATAGGAGGTGGAAAGTAAACATAACACTAAAGCACAAAAAAAACGAAATACAATAGGAAATATTTATATAGGAAATCAAGTAAAAAAGGAATGTCAACATACTAAAGAAATTAGAAAAAGCAAATATAAAAAGAAAGGCCAGGATGGTTAAGGTAAGAGATCAAGAGGGTTGCTACAGCTGACTATAAGCTACAAGGATTATATGTAGGGACATACTGAAGCAAGCCATTAACCTATAAGGATTAAAACATTAATAAATATTTCTAAATATAATTTTACAAAATTTTTTCTCCAACAATTGAACCGAAAAAACACGTTCGATTTAAGTTTTTCTCACAATACAAACTAATGATGACTAACCAAACTGTGAACCACATAAAAAAATCCCCAAAAGACACATTTGCTTTTTGCACTATAAACTTATCTACACTTTGCTGCTCTTTAACTTAAGCTGTTGTATTAGAAGGCTGTCACCAGTATCTTTCAGCTAAAATCTAGGAAAGACTAAAGAAAAACTTTACAAAAAAAAAAAAACTCACGTACAACTCATTAGTATAAGTTTTTGTATTGAAACAAGTGCCAAAATTTGCCAGCAATTTGATATCCAATACTGCAAAAGGCAATGTCAAAAAAAAAAGAAAATAATATTTTTGTTTTCCAACCAAAACTTGATAGAGCAACTCACAAATTGATTAAATAGTTTGTAGTTTTTTTTTTCGAATTCAAAAATATTTTTGAAATTTTCATTATAATTTGGCAATTTTCTGCTGTATAAATAGTTCTAGTTTTTACACTTGTCACCACTAATTAAATTCCACAAACAACGTCTGGGTTCGTTATGCAATTTTTAGGATTTTTTTTTTTGCATGTGAACTTTTCAGTTTTATTTTTTGGTAAAATAAAAATATTTTATAGTTGCACTTAGAGTGACCAGTTGCGGGCGTAATTTGACAGCTTTTCGACTTTTTGCATCAAAAGATTTTTATATCGAAATTTTTGTATTCCTTTTCAATAATACATTCCTTAAGGTCCCTAAAATCGTCTTTTGTTTCAGTAAGCCAAAATTCGATTCAAAACGAAGTTGTGTGCAGCGTCGGCGGTTTAAACTAATATTCATCGGTGGCTGTTGGGTGTTAGGCAAAAGGCTCGCGTTACTGAATATTCAGCATTCTCCCCGGAGGCCGATTCCTAACACTTTTACGCTAATGCTTCCGGGGTCACCAGTCAGTCCCCGGGGCTTACACGAGGCCTAAAACTCTAAATTGTAAACCTTCGAGATCTAAACAGTGACCAAACGGCTGGCACGACGGGAACCGGTAGCCCCACAGATATCACACGTTCCTGTAATCGGTGATTGGTCAGGCACCCTTCTGGGAGTAACGTGATGGCTGTGGTTTGGACCAAAATTAGAAGGAAGGGCGATGTTCAGTATGCTGTTGCACTCCAACAAAAGCTGCCAATAGAGTGGCTAGAGTTTAGACAGTCTCCTAAACAAGGGGTATTAGAATGGTACGGCAAGCCTTGTGGGTTGTAAAGCAATGAAAATTGTAAACCTTCGAAATCTAAACAATGTCCAAACGACTGGCACGAAGAGAACCGGTAGCCCCACCGCGATCACACGTTCCTGTGAACGGGTTAGGGCCTTCGGGGCGTAACGTGGTGGCTATGGTTTGGACCAAAATAGCATAATTGTAGTGCTGTTGCACTCCAACAAAAGCTGCCAATAAAGTGGCTTGAGTTTAAACAGTCTCCTAAACAAGGGGTAGTTCGTGCAACCCTTGTGGCTTGTAGAAACACCTGCGAACGGGTCAGGCCCTTCGGGGAGTAACATGGTGACTGTGGTTTGGAACAAAATAGCAGGAAGAGCGATGTCTGTGCTGTTGCACTCCAACAAAAGCTGTCAATAAAAAGGCTGGCGACTGGCACGACGAGAACCAGTAGCCCCACAGGAATCACACGTTCCTGTGTACAGGTCAGGACCTTCGGGCCGTAACGTGGTGGCTGTGGCTTAGACCAATATAGCAGAATTGCTATGTGTTGTACTGTTGCACTCCAAGAAAAGCTGTCAATAAAGTGGCTTGCATTTAGGGGTATGAGAATGGTCCTGCAAGCCATGTGGATTGTAAGACCACCGTCAGGTTAAGCCGACCAGCTGGAATTAATCACATCTGTACAGTAGTTCGACATATTCCTCCTAGCGCGGGCGGAATCAGGCTTCTAGTTATGTCACTTCTCTTCTAGGAGGTTAAATTAAGTGGTGAAAAGTCTAGACCCCTGACGACCTTAATTTTTATGATCGATTAACCTGCGCATATAACTGCTCCATAACTTGGAATTTAATGAATTTTTATTTTGATAAAATCGAACAGGATCATGAAAATCTGATGGATGGAATAAGAATTTAGTAGCTGAGGGAAGTATCATATTTGTTAGCCTCGCA
This sequence comes from Phasia obesa, assembly GCA_949628195.1. Classification (NCBI taxonomy): domain Eukaryota; kingdom Metazoa; phylum Arthropoda; class Insecta; order Diptera; family Tachinidae; genus Phasia; species Phasia obesa. The sequence goes on from OX451218.1 coordinate 18,160,225, forward strand.
AGTAGTGGACTGATTAATCTCTAAGGCCATTCCTAAAGCAATAGCCCATCGGCAGAAAGTCCAAAAAGTTGCATTGCTATAATCGAGGTCCATGAATGCGTTAGTGAAAGAGCACGTAAACTTTAAGTATCTTCTGGCAAAGATAAAAATCGAAGACGACAAATTTGCTAACATTAGGCTAGCCGGGCAGTCGTACACGAAAATAAATGCTATGGGAGACAATAGTGTTATAAAAATGTTAGCAATTACGAGCGACTCTGTGATGAGAACGCAAGTCGAGAGTTACCGGTCGGCAGGCTGAAGTCACAATAAAGTCAAGCGTCAAGTCTACTGACGACACAATACTCAATGAAAGTAAGATAGTCGTAAATTGAGTACCAAAAGTCATTGGGTAACGGAGTTTGTGAAAAAGGAAGCCGTCAATTTAGTTGTCTGCTTCGGTATATGATCATCGGAGATCACCGCGTGTATCCCAAAAAGGTTAACCATTACCTTATTGGCTTAAAAACTACGTTCGTCAGTTCTGTTGCATTTTCGTTCGCAAAATTCCAATGCTTTGACAGTTCCATGATCAGTGATGTACTGTAATGGATCCATGTTTTGTTTACAGTTGTGGGACGGCGCAAAAACTACTTCAGTTTACAGATGTGTTCAAGGTTAACGTGGGCTCCTGCCACGATGGCTTTATCCCACGGTGCTCTTAACACCGAGTGAAATAAAGACGTAGACTAGCGCCCCCATTGTGTAGTATAACAACACTTTACGATTGCCACCAATCGCAATTTGTGTGCATACAGTCACAATGAGTAGCAATTTATACAATATGGCAAGCCTTTCCAAGGCAAGCCTAGATCCATATTATAACCTCTTGCTTAGGGGTTTGGAGACTATCCAAACTCCGTCTGTTGAGAGTGCAACAGCACACTTGATCGACCGTGCACCACATCTGCTTTAATCGATCTTAAACCACAGCCACCACGTGTACCCCCGAAGGGGACCTCACCAATAACCGGTCACAGAGAGGATAGGCTCTCTGTGGGGCCACCGATTCCCGTGGTACCAGTCCTTTGGGCACTGGTCAGGCCTCGAAGAGGACCCGTGTTAAAACAACAGACCTTTTCTTCCAGATTCAGGCTCTAGGAACCCTAGCGTCTGGTGCCCCTATTTTCCCCGAGTGGACCGTGTCAAAGCATTTGCCATTACTGCAGTGACATTTGGAACCCCCGGGGGTACTCGGGGGTACTCAGTTTACAGTTAAACATCGCCAAGCAGTCTTTTAAAATTTACATGAGTTCCTCTAACTCCCATTGGAGCGTAGGGCGCCAATAAGATCCGATCGCCAGTATATCTAAGTACACTCTAGGATACTGCTAGATTGTTCATTTCGTGGAGCATCGCTATGTAGTGCATGGTTTGCCTGCCTGACATTTGAGAAGGGTTCAAACCCAGGCTTCAGGCTTATCTAGCCATGTTGTCATCATTTATTTGCAGAGTATGACCAACCATGCGTATTATAAGAGATATTTGACCAGCGAGGTATTATGGTGCGGGGCCAGCAAATGCGAAGTATTATTCAGAAGCAGTGAATGACGAAAGTCTGCAATTGGTGGATAATAATGCAACTAACTTTCCAGGTTGTACAGCCATAGAGAAGTACAGACTTGACATTTGCTTCGAAAATTTTTAGTTTAGTGTTGAAACTGATCGATTTACCTTGCCATATTGGGGCTGCTAGTATAATAAAGGACGATCTTACGTTGTTGATTCTAAATCCGAACCTCCAGCTACATCGATCTCACAGCCCAAGTAGCAAAAGTTGAAATCATTGCTGTGACTCCCCGATCTCTCCTCGAATTTAAAGTTACTGATATATCGATTCCTATATTCAGAATTTGTATGTTACTGTTTAGAACAGATCTGTTCTACTTTCGAAATACTGCAAAAGTAGAAAATTGGTAAAATGGTGGGTTGTCTCATGTAGAAAAGCAAAACAGGACATGACCTGTTACGGGTTCTACGGTCCGGAACTCGAAACTTTTCTGGGTAATGACAAGGCCTGTTACTTTTGATTCTTCTTGATAGCTGCTAGATGAAAATGGCTAGCTGAAAAGGTGACAGATGATAGCTGCAGCTTGTCTTTGTCTGCAAGCTTGAAAAAGATTTGTGAAAAAAAGAAAAGACTTTTGGAAGAAAATTGGAAAATTATCTAAGTAAGTGGAGGACCCTAAGCTGAATAGCTGCAGTGTTGACAGAATACAACAGTATAACTAGAAGAAAATTAAGTCTAATACGTTCCGTTTAAATGTCCACTATTAGCTGGCTAAGAATGTAGATGACATAAGAACCTTAGCCTTAGACAAACAAATTACTCAGTGATGAGAATAGAGGTCAAAAACTGCTAGGCAAAATTTGCTAAGTCGAAAGTTAATGGTAAAACTTGCAAGTACACCACACTCAGTGATGAATAAGAGCAAGCAAAAGTTACTAGGGAACAAAATCGACTGAAAAGTGGTACCGAAACATAAGTAATGCGCTCAGCATCTCCTCAGCCCACTAAAATCATTATTACCACTTTACTCTATTTCCTGCTGGATTAAGTGCATACGACTGACTGCCTTCTTAGATTACTCCAAATACAATTCACACGCTTGTTAAGATCACTGAAAACTATCTCACTTCTAACTCAGTTTTCTTTAACTTCTGGTCTCCTTTTTATTTAATTTTAACCCGCATATACATGCATAAGGATTGTGTTGCCCTGCCATTATGAAAACAAACAAAAAAAAAACTTTTGTCAATTTGTATTAGTGTCAGCATGTTTGTGCATGTAGTATAAGTAATCTCTTTCATTAACGTTGAATGCCAGACAATATGTCTCTTGCTACAAAAACGCAAATGGTTACCACTGTTTTGCTACTTTTTTAGTTCCACCGTTTGTTTTTGTTTTTTCTATTGTAAAGTTTTTGTTATTGTTTGCATGCATTTTTACTCCCGCACACTCACTTTGACTCCCTGCGAAACTTTATCATTTATTTTTGTACGTGTGTTAGCTTTTTCTTGTTGTTGTTGTTGTTTACTAATACCATTGTCCTCAATTTTGGTTAAAGGATTGAGGTTGTTTTTTCCAAGCTTTTTGTTTCTTTTTTCCTTTCATTTTTATTTTGCTGTTGATGTCAGGAAAATCTCAAATGCGGTTGACAACTACGACAATAGCACATATACAGACTTGAGTGCATGTGTATATGTGCTTGTTTGTATGTGGTGTATGTATACAGGAGTGTGAACATGCACGTTGGTAAGTGTTAATGCTGTTACTCTTGTTTTATATTCTACTAGCTGTGCCCACACACGATCTGTGCGTCCTGACAATATTTTCTTCGATTTTGCTTTGCAAGTAATCCACACCAAATTTTAAGACTCTTACGTAGTTACTTTATTTAAAGGTACCCATCCCTGGATAAAATTCTAAAAATTATTGTAAAGCTTTGTAAAAGGTTTTTAAAATTTTGAAAATTTTAATTATTATTATTCGAACTGTTTATATATTACATACAATGAAATTTATAATCAAGCTTAAGTTCGTTTTTATTCGCTCTAAGAAAGAATCAATTAAATTACAAATTAGGTGATAATATTAAAGAAAAATTGGGAAAATTTAACTTTTAGACACCAGGAGGAGCGGAATGCACATTTTCTAGACAGCCACGTCCGTCATCAGCACTCTTGTATCTAATCTACTTAGGGTAGTGTTTAGTTGTAAACATCATCTATTTAACCAACCAAATCCAGATAAAGGAATACGAGAGAACTGGAGTATTTTTACTTTTAATATTAACCATCCTTATATTTTGTTGTTTCCTTTTAGTTTTTAAAATATTTATATAACTATGTAATTCCCCAAGTAAAAAAATACAAATTAAATACAAATTTTAGTCAATTGGCTACTTGGCAGTAAGCAATACATATTTTGCCATTATTTTAAAATAGCGCCATCTGTTGCGCGACCGTGTTTAAAATATACCGCTTTTTAAAATAATACATGCCTTAAAGTATGCAGTACCTTTAAATCGCTAAAAAAAACGGCGTAATTTCATTGCTTTTTCTCCACACTCTCTTGGAGTCTTATCTCATCATTTTTACGGAAAAAAGTATCCTATGTTGTAATCAGGATACTAAGGTACCTCCTCATAAAATTTTGTTAAAATCCAGCCAGTAGTTTTTACGTGATGCGAACACAAACAAACAGACAGACAGGAAATAAGTTACTATTTTATTATATGTATAGATGTATAGATTTGTGAGTTTGTGTATATATTATTGTACAATGTGTTTGTAGAGGAGAGTGTATGATTTATAATTATTGCTGTATTGTAAAAATGTTGGAGGTTTTTTATTTCATCTAAAAAATATATTTTTAACTTCCAATTTGATTAAAATATATAAACTTTTTATTGCAAAGGGTGTCTCAAACTTTACGTTAGTTTTACATTAAATAGCGAGCAAACTTGTGTACATAGATGAGGGTTAGATATTGAAAAGACCATTGGACAACTAAATTTCACGGCTTTGCTAAGTGGTTTGTATCTTCGCTTAGCGGCTGATCATATTCTTTCTTACTAGATTTCCTCTCAATTTTGCTTTTTGCAGATAACGAATATTGCATTTCCCCTCAATTTTGCTTTTTTGCTTAATGTTTGTTGCTTTTTTGTCTGCCGCAGATGATATGTTTAATTATTTGTTTGTTTCAAATGCTGCTATGCCGCCGGCAGATAAGAAAAATTTTGCAACATTCTGCGGATAAGCTCTTCAAGCTTTGAAGACGGGAAAAAAAGACTCAACAATTCTAAATAACTAACTAACTGTTGCCCAGATTGCAGTTGCTGCTTCCAATGCTGTGAGCGATATTGTTGTCCTGAAGTGGGTTTATTTTTCTGTGCCGGTGCTGAAGTTAGTATTGGCTTGTATGTTCTCTTGGTGCATTTTTCACGATTTTTTTCTTTTTTGCTATTTACGAAACTTGCGTTTTTCTTGATTTTGTTTTTTTATTGATTTTTTTCCTTCTTATGTTGTCATGACGCTGTCAAAAAACAACTCAGAGTAACAAAATTTTGAGAATAAATTCTTATGATGGGAAAATATATTTAATTGTGTTTCTCTAATAGCTATTTTCACTGCTGCTACTGTTGAGACCAAGGCTGTTGCTGCTGTAAGGTGTTGTTAGTGATATTGCTCTACCTGTTACCGCTGCGGGTTCTAGAAGTTGATGCAGGCTCCCAGCTGTGTATTCCGTTGTTGTAGAACGTAAGCCAATTAAGAACACCTAGAATAACAAGTAATAACTGAACCATGGGTTGAAATGCAGATTAATAGGCTTGAATTTGTGCTTGTGCAGACAGAACTAGGCTACTAAAAATGGTATTATAAGTTGCTAATGTGGTGTCTTATATAAAATAAGCAGTTAATGGGGTGCCTTGACTGGAAATATTAAAATTTTTATATAAAATTTCTATTCAAAATTGGTAGACCTTGGTGTGATAAATAACACAGGGCAACAGCAAAAATATGCTCGAGTAACTACTATATACATTTGATGTATCATGGCTACCTTAGTACAAAAATGGTAAAATTTTTAAATTCTATGGATAGATTTTTTTTAAAAAATTTTTTTTTAAAATTGCAATTTTTTTGAGACGTTTCTTCAAATAATTAATGATAACTCAAAAACTACTAGTCCGATATTATTAAAATAAATTCAGAAAAATTAAGATTTGCGTAGCCTTTAATTCGTCTATATATCGCGTTTCAATCGGATCAATAGTATCGGAGTTATAATAAAAAACTTAAGAAAAAAATATATTTTTTACGTAAAAATGGCAAAAATTTTCGTTTTAAAAAAATCATAAAAAATCGAAAACGGCAAAAAACTTCCAGATTCATTTTTTTATCGCATAGCGACATATAATAGCAACAAAATGAGATATCGACCATAAAAATCGATTGATTTTTTTCGAATTTATTCACATTTTAGTGAATTCGCTCATTTTCACAAAATTTTAGTTTTTGCTTGATATACGCATTATAGCGGGTTTTCAAATGTGTGAAAAACATAAATTTTCCAATTTCAAGGGTTGCATGTCGGATTAATGTTAGATTTGATGAGAAACTTCCACCCACAAAATTTTAGTCGAATTCGACAACGTTAACACGTAGCGCATAGGCCCCAAATCTGAAAAAAAGCGTTTAAATCGAAACAATTATAATTGTTAAAGTATAATCGGCTTCTTGGTCATCGTATTAAATAAATAAAAAAAAAACTTTTTGTTGATATGTTAACTAATTTGATTCCAATATTTCGCCCATCTTGGTAGGTCATCTTCAGTGAAATTTATGAAGAAATAATATTGCAGTGTCGTTGTTGTTGCTTTTAAGCTGTGTCACTGACTTAAATGGTAAAATCTTTTCGCTGTGTCAACTTGAATTTTTTTTTTTTTTTCAAAATAATACGGCATTTAGGCTCAAAAACGGCAAAGGGACACCCTTTATTTTACACTGCTATGGCGGTGTTTTTGTCAATCAAATAAAAACTTTCGATTATTTAATTTATTCCTGTTTTCTCTGTTTTCTTTTTCGTAATTTTTTTGTTTTAATTAAGTGTGTGTAAATGACAGTTTTAATTACACTAGCGTAAAATTATTTTGGTAAATTTTATATAAAGAAATTTATGGGTTAAAAATGCAAGGAATTGATTTGAACAAAAAGCTCATTTTATTTCAATTAAAATAATCCTTTTAATCAATAAATAAATATAAAGCTTTAAAAAAAAAATCTTTAAAGCAAAATTTATATTTTAATTTAAATTTCTAACGATAAATCGGAAAACCGGTTTTAGAAAACATATTCATACTTGTTTAGATTTTAAAATATTTTTTGTTTCGGCATATATAGCTTAGAAGCCATGTTTATAAAAACTATTTTATATTTATAAGAGATTTATTATAAAATTTTGTCTGAAAATTCCTTCTATTAAACTTTTATAAATCAAAAAATTTTTTTATAAATTCGGCCATAAATATTTTATTCAGAAAAAAAGTTCTAAACTGAAGCCTAAAAATATGCCATGTTTTTTATTTTTTATATGATAATTATAAATCAAAAATATTTTTTATGAATTTGGCCATAAATATTTTATTTAGAAAAAAATTCTAAAATGAAGCCTAAAAGTATGCCATGTTTTATGTGATTTTTTATGAAACCTAAAAATAGGCCATGTTTTTTGTATTTTTTTTATATGATAAGAGAGCAGCAAGTTTTATAAATCAAAAACATTTTTTATGAATTTGGCCATAAATATTTTATTTAGAAAAAAATTCTAAAATGAAGCCTAAAAATAGGCCATGTTTTTTGTATTTTTTATATGATAAGAGCAGCAAATATTATAAATCAAAAATATTTTTTCTGAAATTGGCCATAAATATTTTATTTAGAAAAAAAAATCGAAGATTAAGCCTAAAAGTATGCCATGTTTTTGTATTTTTTTTTTTTTAAGATAAGAGCGCCAAGTTTAGTAAAAATTAAAAATTGTTAGAATAATGCTCTGAACAACACTTTAAAAAAAATTTACTAAAATTCCTAAAATCCTGAAAATATGCCACACTTTTTTATAATTTGCATGTTCAGTAAAAATTAAAATCTCGGTTTTATTTACAAAAAATATCATTCATTTAGTTAATTATAACTTTAATATTTCTTCAATAAGTAAGAAAGAAGTTGTAACAAAAGAAAAAATATTAAAGCAAGGACAAAAAGTATGCTACGTTTTTTTTGGAATTTAGAATTCTGTTGCCTTAACAAATCTTTTACTAAGAGAGGTTGGGCGGCGACTATCAGCATAAGCCGTCTCCTGAAATTAGAGACTAAAAACTGTGATACTAAAAAGTCATATGAAGACTCTGTAACATAAAATATTTGGTCAAAAGCGTTGTTCCAAACCCTTGAATATCATCCTTATTTTTTGTTTAGTAACGTCATCCTTCGTCATTTTGACTACGACGAACTTTTAGTGATTATAAAACATGTCATGAGTAAAATAAGGTACCAAAATAGCTTTTTGATTTATATTTAGATCTTTGTTTTATTAATATTAAAAAAAAATAATTATTGTTTTAATTTTTAACGGAAAATCAACATTTCACAGCCTTCCTTTAATGGGGCATGGTTTAAAAATCTCGCGTCGTCATTTTGACGAAGGATAATGGTGCAGGGTTAAAGAACCAACTAATGCAGATGTAACAAAATAGTCATTCCAAGTAACTTAGCCACAGATGTCAGCCTAAAACGCTGTTTTAAACCCAAGCCCCTGTACCAATATAGTCAGCCAAAGTTTCTTTTTCATTAAAAATGTCTGTTAAAATAACAAATTGCTTTAAAGTTTTCATAGAAAAAGAACATTTTTAATCAAAGCCAAAAAGTATGCTACAGTTTTCATTTCAGTTTAAATCAAATGATTGTAAAAGTTGTTTAACAAAATAATCTTTGAACCGTTTTCGTATCCCCCCTAAAAACATTTTTAATTCTTTTACTTGTGGGTAATTCCAATTTTTGTGCTGACACTTAAACTTTTAAATCTGTGTATTTTATTGACAGTTTTCCACATTTTCATTTGTGGTCGTCAAGTTGGTTTTATATCAAAGAAACTAATAAATTTTATTTTAGCAACCACTTAACTTTAAGCTTTAACATTATTAGCAATAGTTTTTTTTTTTCTTTATTTTTATCAGTGATATAACACATAATAAAACTTTACTAAAACATCAGGAAAGAAAATGCTGTCACACAAAAAAGCAAAGAAGAGTTGTAAGGCGAGTAAAGAAAAAGAATATTTAACAAAAAAATTGAACGGAAATATATAACAAAAAAAAACTTTATTTCCTTTAGTTTATCTACTTAATGTAGATATTTAACTGCGTATTGTGTCCTGTTATCATCAATTTTCATTTCCTTTTTTCAAGGTTTTTCTCTTTTTCGGGCAACCTCGCGTTTAATAACGATGTGCTACAGGAAAATCTTGCTTAAACCTCAACAACTTGGGTCTCCTTCATTTTTATTCTGTTTGAGCATCTTAGTGGGAAGATTTGTGTTCTTTTTATTGCATGCCTGCATGTTATTTCACGCTGTCCATGCAGCATAATACACAAAGCGTAAATACTCTTGAGGGATAAATTCTGGGGTAAAAAATTTTTTCAACGCTCCAACAACATAAAGTTTGCTTTTCATTTAAATGTTATAAAAATTTTGTTTTTTCTTTATCTTTTTTTTTTCAAGGGAAATAATAGTTCGTAGTTTTTCTTTTTTCGTTTTAAATTAAACTGTTAATGATATAAAGGAAAATAGAAAAACCCTTAAACAAAAAATATTTACAGTCACTTCACAATAAAAATAATTGGTGAAATTTCTTTTCATTAATTTTTTTTAATAGCCCAAAAACCGGTTTAATTTTTTCAATTATCCGGTTTTTAACCGGTTTTTTAACCGGTTCTTTTACTCGTCGAAAATGATAATGACATTTAAATTAATATTTAAATCCCACTTTTTAAATTGCTTAATCGTACAGCCTGGTTTTTATCCATTCACATATCTAAAGGGTGATCCCTTTCGAGGAAAATAGAAAAAATCTTAAACAAAAAGAAATTTAGTTGTAAACATTGTAAAATTATATGTATTTATATATTTACGGTCACTTTACAATAAAAAAATTGGTAAAAATTCTTTTCATTAATTTTTTTAATAACCTAAAAACCGGTTTAATTTTTTCAATTGTCCGGGTTTTAACCGGTTTTTAACCGGTTTTTTTAATCGTCGAAAATGGTAATGACATTTAAATTAATATTTAAATCCCAGCTTTTAAATAGCTTAATCGTACAGCCTGGGTTTTATCCATTCGCATATGTAAAGGGTGATCCCTTTCGGGGAAAATAGAAAAAATCTTAAACAAAAAGAAATTTATTTGTAAACACTGTAAAATTATATGTATTTATATATATTTACAGTCACTTCACAATAAAAATAATTGGTGAAATTTCTTTTCATTATTTTTTTTTAATAGCCTAAAAACCGGTTTAGTTTTTTCAATTATCCGGTTTTTAACCGGTTCTTTTACTCGTCGAAAATGGTAATGACATTTAAATTAATATTTACATTCCAGGTTTTAAATTGCTTAATCATACAGCCTGGATTTTATCCATTCAAATATATAAAGGGTGATCCATTTCGAAGTTCCCTACTTTTGTAAAGAACAAAACAACAGAAAATTCAAATTTAATGGAGAATGTTTATTATCATTTGAAAGAACATTCTTTGGCATTTATTCTTTGAACATTATGTCTATCAAATGATGGTTGCTATGTCGCTGATGGTCTATCCGTTGAGTCCAATTTTCGACGTCTCGTTCGAGCATGTCGACTGGTAACTGGTGGATGACACGGGTGATGTTTTCTTCCAAGACCTGAATCGAAGCGGGTTTGTCCGCATAAACTTAGAGACTTTACATATCCCCACAGGAAAAAGTCTAACGGTGTGATATCACACGATCTAGGTGGCCAATCGACCGGCCTAAAAGGTGAAATTTTGTGCTCACCGAAATATTCTCTCAATAAATCCATTGATTGATGCGATGTGTGGAAAGTGGCGCCCGTCTTGCTGAAACCAAATGTCGCCGAGATCACGAGCTTCAATTTCAGGCATCAAATAGTCGGTTATCATGGCACGATAACGGTCGCCATTGTTGGTTACGTTCGCACCGGCATAATTTTTAAAGACATAGGGACCGATGATTTCACCGGCCCACAAAACACACCAAATCGTTGTTTTTTCTGGATAAAGTGCCAGCTCTTGAATCTCTTCTCTCTCTGTGTATGTGCTCACAGACCCTTAGGGGTTTGTGTGGGGGCTCTTGATCATGATACGCCATCTGTTGCGTAACATTGCTTAAAATATAATGCTTTTAAAAATAAAAGATGCCTTAAAGTATGCCGTACCGGAAAAAAAGTCGGCGTACTTTCACTGCCTTTTCTTCACTTTTTCTGGAAATAAGATTTTTTTAGGAAAAAATGTGTCCTATATTGGATCCAGGATACTAACGTACCTCCTTTCAATTTTTTTTTTTAAATCCATCCAGGAAACTACTTACGTGATGCGAATACTTAAAAAGACAGACAGACTTGAAATTCGTTACCTAATTGTCGCTAAATCGGTTTTAGTATTAAAAAAAACTGATATTTGTTCTAAAATTCCTTAGTACTATTTAATAACATTAAAAGCCTTAAGGTTTAATTTAATAACCGGTTTTTTCTTAAACCCGGTGTTGTTAATCGGTTAACCGGTTTTTAATACATTTATAAAATCGTCTCAAATATGTTAATTTTGTCCTAAAGTCTTAGTTAGCAATCAAAAATTAAAGCTTGTTAGGTTTAAAGAAAAAGTTGACTATTTTAATCGAGCTCCGTTAATGTATTCGTTGAACTAACCGATCAAAAAATTAAGTTTAGTTTTCAAACAAAAATTAAAATATTTATATATAATAATATTATTTTTGTAAGATAAGACAAGAATAAGAGATTTTACTAATTATAATAATTTTTTAGCGATTAATCAGAAAACCGGTTTTTTTAATTATTCGTAAAAATTATGATATTGTCAAGAATTTTATTGCAATAAAATTACTTTAAGCTTTAAGATTTTACAACCGTTAAATTAAAATTTTAATTTTTAATCGGTAAACCGGTTTTTTATTCGTTCGTATAACTGTTTAAAATATATTACAATTGGTACAGCCGTTAAATTAAAATTTTAACTTTTAATCGGTAAACCGGTTTTTTATTCGTTCGTATAACTGTTTAAAATATATTACATTAGGTACAACCGTTAAATTAAAATTTTAACTTTTAATCGGTAAACCGGTTTTTTATTCGCTCGTATAACTGCTTAAAATATATTACATTAGGTACAACCGTTAAATTAAAATTTTAACTTTTAATCGGTAAACCGGTTTTTTATTCGTTCGTATAACTCTTTAAAATATATTACATTGGGTCGGAAGTCCTAGTTAGTAATAAAATTTCTAACTTGGTAGGTTAAAGGAAAAAAGGGACTATTGAATCAAAAATTTAACGTTTAATAGGTAAACCGGTTTTGTAATCGTTTATATAAATTAACATATTTAAAATATATTAAACTGGATCTGAAGTTCTATATAATTAAATGTCTAATATAATTCAATAACATATTTCACATGTTAAGGTTATTTTAGAACCGTTAAATTATAATTTTAACATTTAATCGGTAAACCGGTTTTTTATTCGTTCGTATAACTGTTTAAAATATATTAAACTAGGTCTGAAGTTGTAGTTGGTAATAAAACATTACTTGTTAGGTTAAAGGGAAACAGGACTATTGACGCCAAATATTTAAATACAAATTTTAACGATTAATCGCAAAACCGGTTTTTTATTCATTCACAAAAAATAGATATTTTAAAGAATTTCTCATCAAATCAAATCATTTTGCAGGTTAAGATTTTTGGGCAACCATTAAATTAAAATTTTACCGATTAATCGGCTTTCTATTCGCTTATAAAATCAATTAAAATATATTTAAATTAACCTTAAAGCCTAAATAGTAAACAAATGACAGCTCTTTGGCTTTTCTATTATTAGGAAAAAGGTTACTGAAGAACTGGCCTAAGCAACTAGTGAAATACGTATAAGAACTAGCTTTTCTCCCAAAAAAATATTGCATTTCTATTTTAAATGTTATGGCTAATAAGCATAATATTAAATAATAAATTTGTACAGTTGTTGGTAAAAATAAATAAATCAGTCAAGTGCGAGTTAGACTCACAGATGTAGGGTTGGTACCGTACTATGTTTAGTACAACTTTAAAAATTCAAGTTGTTAATTTTTTCATGTCTTATGCGGCAACTTTTAATTTTGAAATTAAAGTCATATTCACGAAAATTGTATCACTATTGGAACACCGTTTAAATTTTAGTAATTGTTGTCATAGCGGCCATGGTGATACACTTTCTATAAAAATATCAGGCACTGATGGACCACCCTTTAGTCATTAGTAAATGTTGTAGCGGCCGAAGAACAACATCTACTGTAAACTTTTCAAGTCATCTCTGTCGGAACACCCTTTAATTTTAATATTTTTTATAGCGGTCATGACATTTCTCTTTCTATGAATATATCAAGAGTCTATCTTTTACAATTAAAAAAATAAGTCACTATACGTGAAAAATATGTCACTGTCGGAACACCCTTTAATTTTTAGTAATCGTTATAGCAGCCGTGCCAACACATCGCATCTTCTGTGCAAATTATAAGAGTCTACCTATTACGGTTAAAAAAAAAGGCGTTATACATGCAAATCACGTCACTGTCGGAAAACCCTTTAATTTTTACTGTTTTTATAGGGGCTATAGTAATACACAATTCGTGAAAATTTCAAGAGTCTATCTATTATGGTTAAAAAGTTAGGCCTTATACATGCAAATCATACAACTATCGGATCACCCTTTAATTTTTAGGTTTATTTTTTTTGACTTGTTTATAAAGCGAACTAAGTTTTAACTACTGTTTGTAAATTTTTAGTGTATGCCTCCTACAGTTCAAGAAATATACACATATTCGTGAATAACACCTCTCTATCGGAACACCCTATTAGTTTTGGTATTTGTTGCTATAGCGGCAACAGCTATACATCATCAAGAGTCTACCTATTGCGGTTCCAGAGAAAAAAGATGCTGACAAACGGACAGACAGTGTAGCGACAACAATAGGGTTACGTTTTTACCCTTACGTACGGAACCCTAAAAAAATATATTTTTTATAACAATATTTTCGAATTAAGTTTTTGTTTTCATTCAATATAAAATGGATTTTTCTTTGTAATATTGTAAAGATTTTTAAATAAAATCAACATTTGAAATAAAATTTAAACATTTATTCGGTAAACCGGTTTTCTAATACAAAACCGGCTTACCGAATAAATGACAAAAATGTTGAATTTATACTAAAATTTTGTTTTGTTGTTATAAAATGAAGAAAAATCTTATTTATTTTAACAAAAAAAAAAATAGTTTTTACTACAAATATTTCTCTTTTATGAGCCTTAAAATATGCAATAGTATTTTATTGTTATAAAGGCAAGAGGGGAAAAAAGAGTGCCAGTAAAAACAAATATTTTTTTTCATTCCCTTTTTTTTCTGAAACTCTACAAAGTTACCTCCCTTGTTGCTTATTTACTTGCTGCCACATTTATAGTATTTACATTTACTATACACTAGTGCTTAAAATGTTTTTTCTTTTAATTTTATTGTTGCATTTTCTCCTCTTCTATCCATTCTAATATTGATGTTTATCTCACTTAGTGTTAGTCTATATTCTAAGCGGGAAATCTTTAGAGTTTAAATGTTAAAGCAATATAACTGCAACTGTTTGTGCGTGTTGAAGCTTGGCTGTACATGTATCAGTTTGCAAGTAATTTCCATTTTTCTTTTTTTTTTTTTTTTGTATTTAAAATGACACTTGGATTTGTTGTTTTTGTTTAGAATCTAGGTAAATTGTTTTTAAAAAATATTTAGATCTAACGTATACAATTTTTTTTTTTGCATAAAAATTTATGTAAATTTTTCTGTAGCACCAAATCCTTCAATATAACTCGTTTTGGAGAAGTTGGTGCATGTCTGAAGTAGTAGTAATATAAAAGTGGAAGGAATGCAAAGAAAATAAATACTCGACATTTTGTTTCGATTTTGTTGCAAGAATAAAATAAGTTTACACTACTGTGTGAAATCCATTAAAAAGAGTTGATAGAGAATATAAAATAAAATCAAAAATAATTTGTAAAATAAATTGAAAAATCAGGTATTCTTTAGACGAATAAATAAAACCGGTTTCTTATTAATCGTTTAATTATAGAATTTTTAGTTATTATTTAGTTATTATTATTATATATTCTATATATAATTTTTTTTTAATTTTTTTTTAACGAATAGAAATCCGGGTTTTCGATTATTCGTTAAATTATTTGTCATATATATCTTAATAAAATTAATTTGTTATTATCTATTTTACTTTAAACAATTTCATATTAGAAAGTACAAATTTAAATAAAAAAATATTATTAAAATATCATAATTAAAGAAAAAACTTTTGAAGAACTGAAACCCCTTTTTGTTTTTAATCTTTTAATTTTTTTTTTTTTTTTTTTTTTTTTTGTTATTAGTTTATGAAGCCTATTCATTATAGAGTACAGCCTTATACTAAATATTTAATATCTGACAAATATTAATTGTTAAATATTAAATATTGTTTAAATGAAACGAATAACAACACGATTATTCGTTAAACTTGTTTCCACGTATACATATGTATATATGTATATCTTAATAAAATTTATTTCATAATTTTCAGCATATTACTGTAAACAATTTGACACTAATAAACATAAAATTAAAATAAAATAAAAACTAATCCTTCTATATATACAACAACCGGTTTCCGATTATTCGTCAAAATTTTTTTCCATTCACATATAAAATTATTTTTTTATTATATAGCATTTTTTTAAATACATACATATATACATTACAAATAATTTTTAAATTATACGAATAAAAACCGGTTAATAAAACCCCGGTTTCCCATTATTCGCCAAATTTTTTCCCAAAAATTTGTATATGAAATTATTTGTTATTATGTAACATGTTGTAAGACATTTACATATTATACAAATTAAACGAATAAAAACCGGTTTCCGATTAATCGTCGTAATTTTTTCCATTTATATATAAAACTATTTTTTATTATATAGCATTTTATTAAATACACATATACATTACAAATAATTTTACAATTATACGAATAAAACCCGTTTAACAAAAACCCGGTTTCCCATTATTCCTCGAAATTTTTTCCCAAAAATTTGTATATGAAATTATTTGTTATTATGTAACATGTTGTAAAATATTTATATATTATACATTTTAAACGAATAAAAACCGGTTTCCGATTAATCGTCGGAATTTTTTCCATTAATATATAAAATTATTTTTTATTATATAGCATTTTGTTAAATACATACATATATACATTACAAATAATTTTCAAATTATACGAATAAAAACCGGTTAATAAAAAATCTCTTCCCGATTATTCGTCAAAATTTTACGCAAAAATTTATATATAAATTTTATTTTATTTATTTATATATAATTATTTTATTTTTTATTATGTAGCATAGTGTAAAATACGAACATATACGAGTATATTACATATAATTTTCAAATAAAGCGAATAAAAATAAAAAAAGTAAATAAAAATACTTTCTGCTAAGGCCAGAGAATATTAAGACCTTATTTCTAATTTTAGAAAAGTCAAAACTACTCTAAAAGTAATAATTTTTCTAAAAACATACATAATGAGAATTATATTAATAGAAGCATATTACAAGGTATTAAAGCTTTAACAAGATGATGAAGCTCTGGCTTAAGCAACCGGTGAAATACAAATAAATTTAATTTTTATCTCAAAATGTTATGGGTAATTAGAAAAATATTAAATCATTAAGATATACATTACCAAAATGTTATAAATAAACAATACTTTCGATTGATGTAATAACCGGTTTGCGATTATTCGTCAAAATTTTTTAACATTCATATATAAAAATATTTTTTTATTATGCAGCATGTTTTAAAATATATACATTACATATAATATTCAAATTATTCAAATAAAAACCGGTTGATAAAAACCCGATTTGCAATTGTTCGTCAAAATGTTTCCCAAAAATTTATACATATAATTATTTATTATTATGTAATATGTTGTTAAATTTTTATATCTTACATAAAATTTTCAAATTAAACTAATAAAAACCGGTTATAGAAAAAATAAAACCGGTTTTCGATTATTCGTCAAAATTTTAGCCGAAAATTCGTATATAAACTTATTTATTAATATGTAACATGTTGTAAAATATTTTTATTAAATATAATTTTCAAATTAAACGAATAACACCCGGTTATAGAAAAAATAAAACTAAAAATTAAAGGCAAAATCAATGATATGGAACCCTACGCTTACCTAAGTTATTTTAATTAATAATATTATATTTAATTATATTTAATTTAATTTTTTATTACATATTTAGACAATTTAATATAATTTTTAATATGATCTAATAAAAACACCATTTACGATTATTCGTTCGATATTTTTAATTTAATTTTTTTTGTTCTTAAAAAATATAATAATAAAAAGCGTAAAACGCCTTATTTAATCATATTTTTCATTTTTCTTAAAAAAAACAAATAAATAGTGTAGGTTTTATTAAAAACGAACAAAAAATCGGTTTGCGAATATTCGTTAGTGTTTTCCATTTTATTATATTTAAATATAATTTTTAATTAAGCCGGACTTCTTGAATTCTATTTTTATTATTTTTTTTTTTTTTTGTTATTAATATTGACTACTTAATTAATTACTTAATTAACTTTTTTTAACAACGAAAAAAGACGATGTTTTCGATTATTCGTTTATTGTATTTTTTCTAAGAAAATAAAAACCAGGCTTTCTACTATTCCTTCAATATTATTTTATGTTATGTTCTTTTCTTTCATTTTATTTTTAAAGTATTCTTTTTATTAATTTTGACTAATTAATGAATTTTTTTAACAGCGAATAAAAGTCACGCTTTCGATTATTCGTTAGTTTCCCTTTTATTAAAAATAATAAAAAGGGTAAAATGCCTTATTTAATCGTGTTTTCCATTTTTTTTTCTTCAAAAAAACAATTATATAGTGTAGTTTTTATAAAAAACGAACACAAATTCGGTTTGCGATTATTCGTTAGTGTTTTCCTTTTATTCCATTTAAGTATAATTAAAAAAAGAGCAAATAAAAGCCCGAACTTCTTTAACTCTATTTTTATTAATTATATTTTATTATTAAATTTGACAACTTAATTAACCTTTTGTTAATAACGGATTAAAAACAATTTTTACGATTATTCGTTTATTCTTTTTTTTTTCAAAGAAAATAAAAAACCGGACTTTCTGCTGCCATTCTTGCAATCTTATTTTATACCCTTCACCACAGGTGGAAGGTTTGTCATTCAGTGTGTAATTTCTACAATATTCATTTCCCACCCAATAAGGTATTATTATTCGGGATCCTTTTACATAGAAAAGTTTATTAACCGATGTCCGTCTATCCGTCTGTCCGTGTTCGGGCAAAAACCACATCTACCTATATTTTTTAACGTTTTTTTTTTTAATTCTTATTTTGGTTCTAATTATTCTTTTTTGCTTATTTTTGTTAAATAAATATTAGACCGCGAAAAGTACATCGCAAGGAGTGCATACAGATCTGAGGGGATCAATAATCCCCTGCGAGGGCCGATTTTGTGTTTATTTATAGGTCGGTAAGGTTTTTCTGCTTTTATTAGTATTGAAGGCCTTTAGAGAAAGCAATACATATAGAGGTAGCCAATAGACCCACAGGGTGCACACTGGTAACAAGGAGCAGTCAATAGGCCATTGGGGGAGGGTCCAAAATATGGAAAAATTTTTAAGGATTTTTTTGCTCTAGTCTGACCATTCCAACCCAATCTCGATTGCAGGAAATTCATAATTTTTACAAAAAAACTCCAAAAAATTTTAAAACAAAATCTTTAAAAAAAAATTTTTTTTTAAAAATTTTTACAAGAAAAAATTGTAATTATTTTCACAACAAAATCAAAAAAAAAGTAAAATATTTTTACAACAAAATTTTAAAATATTTTAAAAAAAAATTACAAAATAATTATTAAAAAAAAAATAATAACACAATAACTAGCATTACAATGGTGAAGGGTATATACGATTTGTCATGGCAGAACACTCGTACTTGTTTTTATTAATTTTTACTCATTAATTCATTTTTTTAACAGCGAATATAAATCATGCTTTCGATTATTCGTTAGTATTTTTCAATTTTATTTTTTATATATATATTTTTTTTTTTTTTTGTAAGGAGTGATCCATTTTGAGGTTCCCTACTTTTTTAAACAAAAAAAACGCAGAAAATTCAAATGTAATGGAGAATGTTTATTATCATTTGAAAGAACATTCTTTGGCATTTATTTTTTGAAGATTATGTCTATCAAATGTTGGCCGTTGCTACGTCACAGATGGTCCATTCGTTGAGTCCAATTTTCTATGACTCGTTGGAGCATTTCGGCTGGTAACTGGCGTAACTGACACTCGTGATGTTTTCCTCCAAGGCCTGAATCGAAGAGGGTTTGTTCGCATAAACTTAGAGACTTTACATATCCCCCCAGGAAAAAGTCTAACGGTGTGATAACACACGATCTTGGTGGGCAATCGACCGGCTTAAAACGTTAAATTAAGTGCTCAAAAAAAGTTCTCTCAATAAATCCATCGATTGATGCGATGTGTGGGAATTGGCGCCGTCTAGCTGAAACCAAATGTCGCCGAGATCACAAGCTTCAATTTCCAGCATCAAAAAGTTGATTATCATGGCACGATAATGGTCGCCATTGACGGTTATGTACGCACCGGCATAATTTTTAAAGAAATATGGACCGATGATTTCACCGGCCCACAAACCACACCAAACCGTTGTTTTTTCTGGATGAAGTGGCAGCTCTTGAATCTCTTCAGGTTGTTCTTCGTCCCAAATGCGGCAATTTTGTTTGTTTACATACCTATTGAGCGAGAAATGGGCCTCATCGCTAAACAAAATTTCCCTCGAAAACGTCGGATCTTCTTGGAACTTTTCAAGAGCCCATAGACCGAAGCGATTCAGGCGTAAGTGTTTCCATTATTAAATGCCAAGCAAAACTAAACAAAAATAACATGACAGCATGACACGACGCACACGTGATCTGTCAAAAAAAGGCTATTGAAAAAAGTATCTCTACTTTAATCACCCTATATAAGTATAATTATAAAAGTATAAAAGCGTTAATTCCTGCCATTCTTTTAAATTTTTTTTTTTTATTTAAATTTATTCGATTTAATATTTTTGATTAATTAATTTAATCTGGGTTTCGGCTATTCGTTCTTTCTTCTTTTGTTTCCGGTTTTTATTTAATTTCAACATTTTTTTCTGTTAAAAAAATCATTAAATAAAATTTTTATTTTAAGCGAATAGAAGATCTTGCTTTCGATTATTCGTTTGTCTTGTATCCTTTTATTTGTTTTTGTTTTCTTATGATTTATACATCGCTAAAATGTATTTTAAGACCGTAGTTTTAAAATAAATAAAATTTATATTTTGTTAAAATTAAGTTCTTTCTATTTGTTCTTTTATAATCTTTCCGTTTTTTTTTTACTGCATTTATGTAGATGCTGGGATTGCTGCTGCAAAATGTCAGTATCTTCCGTAATTATCTCTGACACTAGTTTAAACTAAAATGTCGCTTTAGTTGGTGTCATAAATATCTATGTTGCAACGAATTTGTGTATGTGTATGTATGTGTGTGTGTGAGTGTGTGCTTGTATTTATCCGTTATTTTCTAGTATCTTTTTCGGTATATTTTTTCGTTTAGTACAAAACCTAGATAAACAGAAATAATAAATGGGTTAACAACATAAAAATACTTTGTTGTTGTTGTTGTCGTTATTAAAGCTGCTATGCTAGTAAGTTGTTCGTGCCGCTGTTGCCTTGTTGTTGCTTGTATTTAAACGTTTTAAAAAACAAGTACAACACATAAAATAATGTTGTGCTTCTTTTGCCAAAAGCATTTATTACTGCATTAAATAACTGTTTTTTTTTTTTGTTGTCTTAAGAAAATACACTGAAAAAAATGTTCATGATATTGTGTACAGATAAGGTGACGTAATATCATCCCTGAGTCCTTTGGACGTTCAAATAATATTAATTTAGCAAAAGGAATTTAAACAAGTAAAAGTGCTATATTCGGCCGTGCCGAATCTTCTATACCCTTCACCACGGTGATTTTATTTATACAGACATGTACAGCATTATCCATATTGTTGACTCTTTACTTAAATAAAGTCGTATGAGAAAAAATCATTATTCATGAGTTAAAGAAATAGAAGACAAATTCCGTTTGCTACAATTGTCGCCGTGTTGTCAGCTACTTAATGATATTGAAGCCGATAACGTTTTATAATAAAAATGCAATTTATTTGTTGGGGGAAAGAGCTAGTCCCTATAATTCCTCCAATACTTTTTGTTTGTATATGAATTTGTAATTTACAATTTTGTGACATTTTCTTCTGTTGAATAAAATAGAAATTAGTCTAAGTTGACGACAGCCACAACGGTGGTCGTGTAGCCATGTAGCTTTGCTGACTTCAAAATAATCGTTTTATTTTTGACAATTTTTAGTCGGTATCTTGATGATGTCTATGTGTTTAATGCACCTAGGTTTTAAAACAGAGATATCATCTATTTAAAAATCAAACGCATTTAAAAAAATAGTATGTTACTCTATATATACATACATATGTACATCCCTAATATTAAATATATGTTATGTTACAGTCATGATTTTCATTTTCAAAGAAATATTGAAATTTTTGTTTTAATTTTTCGAAAATTATGTGTAAAAATTTTTTGTAAAAATATTTTTTTAAAAATTTTTTGTAAAATTTTATTCGTAAATTTTTTGGAAAATTTTTTAAAAAAATTTTTTTTCGAATATTTTTCCGTAAAATATCTTTTTGAAAATGCTTTGTAAATTTTTTTGTAAATATTTTTGAAAAAAAATTAAAATTTTTTTTTTTAAATTTTTTTAAAATTTTCTTTTTTTAAATTTGATTGAAATTTTTTTGTTAAATTTTGGACCTTTCTCCAATCTATTGATTTAGAATGGTTAGACTAAAGCAAAAAGAAATCCTTACAAAAAAAAATTTCATCATATTGACACATGGGGGGTCCTTTTAACTGCTCCTATTTGTCAGTGGGTACCCTGTGGGTCCGTTGGCTACCTCTATGCGTATTGCTTTCTATTAAGGTCTCTAATACAAATCAAAGCAGAAAAACCCTACCAATCTCAAAACAAACAAAAATCGCCCCTCGCAAGGGGGTTATTGATCCCCCGAGATCTGTATGCACTCCTTGCGATCTACCTGTCGCAGTCTAATATTTATTTGACAAAAAAAAAGGCAAAACAGAATCATTAAAGCCGAAAAAAATTAAAAAAAAAAACGTAAAAAAAATATAGGTGGGCGTGGTTTTTGGCCCGTAGCCTCCAAAGGAATGATCCGATGTTGCTGAATTGCTATACCAAAATTTTTGAAACTATGCCTGACAGATTGGTGTGCTTAAATTTTTTGTATCTCTTCTGGTGCCTTGGCAAATGACATTACCACACTAACATGGTCAGACGGACAGACGGACAGACGGACATCGCATAATCAACTTCTCTAAGTATAAGGATCCAGAATATATATACTTTATGGGGTCGGAAATGAATATTGTAGAAATTACACACGGAATGACAAACTTATATATACCCTTTCCACCTGTGGTGAAGGGTATAAAAACTAAACCACTAAACGAATATGAAAATGAAAATAAAGTCAACAAAAGTTAAAGGGGTCGTCCTCATCCAAGAAACGTCGCATTCATATAAATTTTAATAGATCCTCAAATTATGTTACGCTCACATAAAATTTGTAGAAAATCGCCAAGATATGAAAAAAATCGCCAACATTTTTTAAGCTAAATTTTCACTATTACTTTATCATACGTAGTATAAGTTAAATAATAGTAATCGTGGAAAAAATCGAGGCCGGGATTTTGACGGATTTATACGTTTTGAGGTCTCCTGAATCCATTTTGACTAGTTTTGCGATGATGTCTGTTGTGTATGCCACTATTTTTGATTTTCTATACGTCATACCGTTTGACATATCAAAATGAAATTTAGTATGTGGCTTTGGTATGTGGAGATGAAGAGCTGTATAGTTTTTGGGCATAATCGGGAAAGGGCAAGGGGTAATTTCCTTACCCCCAAACTTTGTAAACGGTCTACAGGTCATACCGTATGACATATTAAAACGAAATTAAGTATGTACCTTTGGTTTATGGAGATGAAGATCTGTATACATTTGAGGCATAATCGGGAAGGGGAAAGGGTTAGTTTACTTACTCCCAAATTTTGTAAACGCTCTACAGGTCATACCGTATGACATATCAAAATGAAATTCAGTATGAACCTTTGGTTTATGGAGATGAAGAGCTATATAAATTTTGGGCATAATTGCTAAGGGTAAAGGGATAGTTTTCTTAACACCACAAATCGAAAATAATTAATTTTTCGATTCGAATATACTTTGAAGTTTTATTCTTTATGTAATATATCCACAAAAATATCTGTTTCCATTGGGTATGGTAAAGTTGAGTGTAGGGCACTCCAGTTTTATTTTTTTCTGAATTACTCGAGGAGTTTTTTATTGTAAAATTAAATATTGTATGGAACCTGTCGTGTGCAAGTGAGACTTACACTTGGACGATTTAATGACATTCTGCTATGAACTCAATACACTTCATGTAGTGATTTATCAACTTTTTAAACATCTTTTAAAAAAAGAATTTCAAAATGTCCCCAAAATATGCTTTTGTTAGATAGATTTTTAAAATATTTTTTTTTAATTTCTTATCTTACTTTAGGCGAGTCTTGTGCTCTCACAAACCTTTTTACCTCGAACGTAGTAGTTTTAGATTTGCGACTTATAAATATCGAATTTCTTCCTCATCACAAGCTCTGTCATTATTTTTAATATTTATGTAAGGCTAAGTAAGGTCCCCATATCATCAACATTTTGAAATGTGTCTGGCCTTCTTGATCCCAATTCTAATGTCTTTTACAGCCACAGTCTGCAAGTATTTTCATACCTCCATGACCTAGCAGTAACGCCGCACATAGGGGTATTTTGGCAATTTAGCCGGACATTAGTTTTGTTTTTTTTAGTTTGTATTGGCTCTGAAAATTTACTGAGTGCTGCTAGATTCATGAAACTTGGCAAACAAATTTACTATGGTCATAAGCTGTTAGAGCTATAAAGTAAGAAAAATCGAACCAAGGAGAAAAAAGTTCCCTGTAGAAGAACTAATACTACCTCTGAAAAATTATTTTTTTTAAATTTTCCCATAATTTTGTTTAGCAAATGCAACTTTTATAGTCAGCAAATATTCAAAAACGTCTATACTTAGACCCTCAAGATTCTAAAATGCTATTTTTTGTCCCTCTCCCTCTTTTGTGGGCGGTGACATAAAATATTATTTGCAAAAATAATGTAATTATTAAATAAAATGCATTACAGACAACAATACAATTTTGGGCATAATCGGGAAGGGGCAAGGGGTAGTTTACTTAACACCCCAAACCGAAAATAATTAATTTTTCGATTCGAATATACTTTCTGATATTACTTATGTAATATATCCATAAAAATATCTGTTTCCATTGAGTATGGTAAAGTTGAGTGCAGGCCACTCCAGATTTTTTTTTTTTTTAATTCGAAAGAATTTAAAAAAATAATCATTTAATTTTAAATTAAAAATTTTCTAAAAAGAAATATAAGTAGCTGTAAAAATCGATACAAAATCTTTATTCATTTAGTCACAAAAAATATATTGCAAACTTCTCTAAATTTACTCAACTTTCCTGATTTTAACAGGGTGCCAAAACGACAAATCTGAATCAAAATTCATTATACGATGCAGAATTTTGTTGTCTGTCGAGATGCTTACTTAAATTTTTACATTTATGAAAATTATTTTTGGCCTAATGTCCGGCTGGATTGGAAAAATACCACTCTGTGTGCAGTTAACCAGTTTCAGGGACCCAGTAGTAAAAAATATCAGTCTTTGTTGGGTATCGAACCCACAACCCCAGACTGATAGACTAGCACACTTCATATTAGCTCACTGGAGCACCACCATAAATCCCTTTTAGTCTTGGCATTTATTATTTCGAAACAAAACATTCGACAATTCTAAACTCAAACCACGACTTTAATTTTTTATCATCTCTTAAAAATAGATGACTTCAATTATTCGATTGTTACAAGTCTTATAAAACTTAATATTTTTCAGAAACCTATTTTTTTACATTCTAACAGCTCCTTCAAAAATTTTCTAACGATATATTGACTTACATATTCCTACCTTCGTATTAAATTAAACTTTTGTTATTACCAGGCGTATGATTAATATTAATTAATAGTTTCGTTTGGTTTTTATAACATAACTTTTTAATACCTTAACCGATTTGAACAATTTAAATGGTCTTAAAGAGCAAAGAAATTGGGACAAATCCTCAACTTATTAAGAGACTTCATGATTTTCAAACAAAGCCATTAAAACCGCCAATTCTTTAAAATCCAATTAAAAAAAAAAGTTTTTTAAACTAGCAAAGTTGTTTATAACTAAATTATCTTTATGATTATAACCTTATTAAATTTTTGTCGTTTTTTCAGTAAATTAATTCTATACGGTTTTAAAAAAGTTAGTATTGGAAATATTTTTCTATTCAATCTTATTTTCCCCCTTTACTTCTTACAGTGTTAATTATTTGTCTACACGAACTCATAAAAAAATTCCACGTTTCGCGAATTTATTTTATATTGCAAAATGTTCTATAATATTTAAGCCAAGAAAGGAAGTACCCCAAAATTTCCTAACAAATTAAAGGTTAAGCGAAATCTATTATTCATTTGTCGTCTTAAATTTATGTAATTCACTTCCCTATTCTCTTTCTCAAAAGACTTGTCTATAGATATTTCATCTTAAAAATTTAAAGCCAGTAAACTGTATCAATGTATTCAATGCAAAAGTTTTTCAATTACCACTATTTTGTTGTTGTGGACGTTGACAGTCATTTGCAAAAATGTCACCAAATGTTTAAAAAAAAGCACTTAAGGAACAGTAATAGACAAGACAGTTTCATTTTCTTTTTAATTTGTCCCCAACGAATATCGACAACAATACCCCGTACAACAATATAAGGCCAGTGACGCTTTATGAACAGTAAGTCTGCAAAACGAAAATATGTTGAAAAAAGATGAAATAAATTATAATTTGCTTCCGCCAATTGAAAATAGAAAGAAGTGGTCAAAAAATCAAACAAAATTATTATCAGATTCAAACAAAAATGTTTTTGAAAATCAATAAACATTTTCTAAAAACCATTTGTTTGTTTTGGTAATCAGTTTTTTGAGCACCTATATTCTTCATTTTTTTATATGAAAAATGAAAATCTTATTTTTGCTGTATCTTCTTAAATAAGCGTCTAATCGGAAAAAGGATAAAAATCCGTGTCGACCTATATTTTTCATAAAAAATCAATTTTTTTCTATGAAAATCTTATTTTCGCTGTATCTTCTTAAATAAGCATTTAATCGAAAAAAGGAGAAAAATCCGTGACGACCTATATTTTTCATAAAAAATCTAATTTTTTATATGAAAATCTTATTTTTGCTGTATCTTCTTAAATAAGCGTCTAATCGGAAAAAGGATAAAAATCCGTGTCGACCTATATTTTTCATAAAAAATCAATTTTTTTCTATGAAAATCTTATTTTCGCTGTATCTTCTTAAATAAGCATTTAATCGAAAAAAGGACAAAAATCCGTGACGACCTATATTTTTCATAAAAAATCCATTTTTTTTTATATGAAAATCTTCTTTTTGCTGTATCTTCTTAAATAAGCATCTAATCGAAAAAAGGACGAAAATCCGTGACGACCTATATTTTTCATAAAAAATCCATTTTTTTTTATATGAAAATCTTATTTTTGCTGTATCTTCTTAAATAAGCGTCTAATCGAAAAAAGGACAAAAATCCGTGACGACCTATATTTTTCATAAAAAATCCATTTTTTTTATATGAAAATTTTATTTTTGCTGTATCTTCTTAAATAAGCATCTAATCGAAAAAAGGATGAAAATCTATGACGACCTATATTTTTCATAAAAAATCCATCTTTTTATATGAAAATCTTATTTTTGCTGTATCTTCTTAAATAAGCGTCTAATCGAAAAAAGGACGAAAATCCGTGACGACCTATATTTTTCATAAAAAATCCATTTTTTTTATATGAAAATCTTATTTTTGCTGTATCTTCTTAAATAAGCGTCTAATCGAAAAAAGGACGAAAATCAGTGACGACCTATATTTTTCATAAAAAATCCATTTTTTTTATATGAAAATCTTATTTTTGCTGTATCTTCTTAAATAAGCGTCTAATCGAAAAAAGGACAAAAATCCGTGACGACCTATATTTTTCATAAAAAATCCATATTTTTATATGAAAATATTGTTTTTGCTGTATCTTCTTAAATAAGCGTCTAATCGAAAAAAGGACGAAAATCCGTGACGACCTATATTTTTCATAAAAAATCCATTTTTTTTATATGAAAATCTTATTTTTGCTGTATCTTCTTAAATAAGCATCTAATCGAAAAAAGGACAAAAATCCGTGACGACCTATATTTTTCATAAAAAATCAATTTCTTTATATGAAAATCTTATTTTTGCTGTATCTTCTTAAATAAGCGTCTAATCGAAAAAAGGACGAAAATCCGTGACGACCTATATTTTTCATAAAAAATCCATTTTTTTTATATGAAAATCTTATTTTTGCTGTATCTTCTTAAATAAGCATCTAATCGAAAAAAGGACGAAAATCCGTGAAGACCTATATTTTTCATAAAAAATCCATTTTTTTTATATGAAAATCTTATTTTTGCTGTATCTTCTTAAATAAGCGTCTAATCGAAAAAAGGACGAAAATCCGTGACGACCTATATTTTTCATAAAAAATCCATTTTTTTTATATGAAAATCTTATTTTTGCTGTATCTTCTTAAATAAGCATCTAATCGAAAAAAGGATGAAAATCCGTGACGACCTATATTTTTCATAAAAAATCCAGTTTTTTATATGAAAATCTTATTTTTGCTGTATCTTCTTAAATAAGCGTCTAATCGAAAAAAGGACGAAAATCCGTGACGACCTATATTTTTCATAAAAAATCCATTTTTTTTATATGAAAATCTTATTTTTGTTGTATCTTCTTAAATAAGCGTCTAATCGAAAAAAGGACGAAAATCCGTGACGACCTATATTTTTCATAAAAAATCCATTTTTTTTATATGAAAATCTTATTTTTGCTGTATCTTCTTAAATAAGCGTCTAATCGAAAAAATGACGAAAATCCGTGACGACCTATATTTTTCATAAAAAATCCATTTTTTTTATATGAAAATCTTATTTTTGCTGTATCTTCTTAAATAAGCGTCTAATCGAAAAAAGGACGAAAATCCGTGACGACCTATATTTTTCATAAAAAATCCATTTTTTTATATGAAAATCTTGTTTTTGCTGTATCTTCTTAAATAAGCATCTAATCGAAAAAGGGACGAAAATCCGTGACGACCTATATTTTTCATAAAAAATGCATTTTTTTTATATGAAAATCTTATTTTTGCTGTATCTTCTTAAATAAGCGTCTAATCGAAAAAAGGACGAAAATCCGTGACGACCTATATTTTTCATAAAAAATCCATTTTTTTTATATGAAAATCTTATTTTTGCTGTATCTTCTTAAATAAGCGTCTAATCGAAAAAAGGACGAAAATCCGTGACGACCTATATTTTTCATAAAAAATCCATTTTTTTATATGAAAATCTTATTTTTGCTGTATCTTCTTAAATAAGCGTCTAATCGAAAAAAGGACGAAAATCCGTGACGACCTATATTTTTCATAAAAAATCCATCTTTTTATATGAAAATCTTATTTTTGCTGTATCTTCTTACATAAGCGTCTAATCGAAAAAAGGACGAAAATCCTTGACGACCTATATTTTTCATAAAAAATCCATTTTTTTTATATGAAAATCTTATTTTTGCTGTATCTTCTTAAATAAGCGTCTAATCGAAAAAAGGACGAAAATCCGTGACGACCTATATTTTTCATAAAAAATCCATTTTTTTTATATGAAAATCTTATTTTTGCTGTATCTTCTTAAATAAGCATCTAATCGAAAAAAGGATGAAAATCCGTGACGACCTATATTTTTCATAAAAAATCCATCTTTTTATATGAAAATCTTATTTTTGCTGTATCTTCTTAAATAAGCGTCTAATCGAAAAAAGGACGAAAATCCGTGACGACCTATATTTTTCATAAAAAATCCATTTTTTTATATGAAAATCTTATTTTTGCTGTATCTTCTTAAATAAGCGTCTAATCGAAAAAAGGACGAAAATCCGTGACGACCTATATTTTTCATAAAAAATCCATCTTTTTATATGAAAATCTTATTTTTGCTGTATCTTCTTAAATAAGCGTCTAATCGAAAAAAGGACGAAAATCCTTGACGACCTATATTTTTCATAAAAAATCCATTTTTTTTATATGAAAATCTTATTTTTGCTGTATCTTCTTAAATAAGCGTCTAATCGAAAAAAGGACGAAAATCCGTGACGACCTATATTTTTCATAAAAAATCCATTTTTTTTATATGAAAATCTTATTTTTGCTGTATCTTCTTAAATAAGCGTCTAATCGAAAAAAGGACGAAAATCCGTGACGACCTATATTTTTCATAAAAAATCCATTTTTTTATATGAAAATCTTATTTTTGCTGTATCTTCTTAAATAAGCGTCTAATCGAAAAAAGGACGAAAATCCGTGACGACCTATATTTTTCATAAAAAATCCATCTTTTTATATGAAAATCTTATTTTTGCTGTATCTTCTTAAATAAGCGTCTAATCGAAAAAAGGACGAAAATCCTTGACGACCTATATTTTTCATAAAAAATCCATTTTTTTTATATGAAAATCTTATTTTTGCTGTATCTTCTTAAATAAGCGTCTAATCGAAAAAAGGACGAAAATCCGTGACGACCTATATTTTTCATAAAAAATCCATTTTTTTTATATGAAAATCTTATTTTTGCTGTATCTTCTTAAATAAGCGTCTAATCGAAAAAAGGACGAAAATCCTTGACGACCTATATTTTTCATAAAAAATCCATTTTTTTTATATGAAAATCTTATTTTTGCTGTATCTTCTTAAATAAGCGTCTAATCGAAAAAAGGACGAAAATCCGTGACGACCTATATTTTTCATAAAAAATCCATTTTTTTTATATGAAAATCTTATTTTTGCTGTATCTTCTTAAATAAGCATCTAATCGAAAAAAGGATGAAAATCCGTGACGACCTATATTTTTCATAAAAAATCCATCTTTTTATATGAAAATCTTATTTTTGCTGTATCTTCTTAAATAAGCGTCTAATCGAAAAAAGGACGAAAATCCGTGACGACCTATATTTTTCATAAAAAATCCATTTTTTTATATGAAAATCTTATTTTTGCTGTATCTTCTTAAATAAGCGTCTAATCGATAAAAGGACAAAAATCCGTGACGACCTATATTTTTCATAAAAAATCCATTTTTTTTATATGAAAATCTTGTTTTTGCTGTATCTTCTTAAATAAGCATCTAATCGAAAAAAGGACGAAAATCCGTGACAACCTATATTTTTCATAAAAATTCCATTTTTTTTATATGAAAATCTTATTTTTGCTGTATCTTCTTAAATAAGCGTCTAATCGAAAAAAGGACGAAAATCCGTAACGACCTATATTTTTCATAAAAAATCCATTTTTTTTATATGAAAATCTTATTTTTGCTGTATCTTCTTAAATAAGCATCTAATCGAAAAAAGGATGAAAATCCGTGACGACCTATATTTTTCATAAAAAATCCATCTTTTTATATGAAAATCTTATTTTTGCTGTATCTTCTTAAATAAGCGTCTAATCGAAAAAAGGACGAAAATCCGTGACGACCTATATTTTTCATAAAAAATCCATTTTTTTATATGAAAATCTTATTTTTGCTGTATCTTCTTAAATAAGCATCTAATCGAAAAAAGGATGAAAATCCGTGACGACCTATATTTTTCATAAAAAATCCATTTTTTTTTATATGAAAATCTTGTTTTTGCTGTATCTTCTTAAATAAGCGTCTAATCGAAAAAAGGACGAAAATCCGTGACGACCTATATTTTTCATAAAAAATCCATTTTTTTATATGAAAATCTTATTTTTGCTGTATCTTCTTAAATAAGCGTCTAATCGAAAAAAGGACAAAATCCGTGACGACCTATATTTTTCATAAAAAATCCATTTTTTTTATATGAAAATCTTATTTTTGCTGTATCTTCTTAAATAAGCATCTAATCGAAAAAAGGACAAAAATCCGTGACGACCTATATTTTTCATAAAAAATCCATTTTTTTATATGAAAATCTTATTTTTGCTGTATCTTCTTAAATAAGCGTCTAATCGAAAAAAGGACAAAAATCCGTGACGACCTATATTTTTCATAAAAAATCCATTTTTTTTATATGAAAATCTTATTTTTGCTGTATCTTCTTAAATAAGCGTCTAATCGATAAAAGGGCGAAAATCCGTGACGACCTATATTTTTCATAAAAAATCCATTTTTTTTATATGAAAATCTTATTTTTGCTGTATCTTCTTAAATAAGCGTCTAATCGAAAAAAGGACGAAAATCCGTGACGACCTATATTTTTCATAAAAAATCCATTTTTTTTATATGAAAATCTTATTTTTGCTGTATCTTCTTAAATAAGCGTCTAATCGAAAAAAGGACGAAAATCCGTGACGACCTATATTTTTCATAAAAAATCCATTTTTTTATATGAAAATCTTATTTTTGATGTATCTTCTTAAATAAGCGTCTAATCGAAAAAAGGACGAAAATCCGTGACGACCTATATTTTTCATAAAAAATCCATTTTTTTTATATGAAAATCTTATTTTTGCTGTATCTTCTTAAATAAGCATCTAATCGAAAAAAGGACGAAAATCCGTGACGACCTATATTTTTCAAAAAAAATCTATTTTTTTATATGAAAATCTTATTTTTGCTGTATCTTCTTAAATAAGCATCTAATCGAAAAAAGGACGAAAATCCATGACGACCTATATTTTTCATAAAAAATCCATTTTTTTTTTATATGAAAATCTTATTTTTGCTGTATCTTCTTAAATAAGCGTCTAATCGAAAAAAGGACGAAAATCCATGACGACCTATATTTTTCATAAAAAATCCATTTTTTTTTATATGAAAATCTTATTTTTGCTGTATCTTCTTAAATAAGCATCTAATCGAAAAAAGGATGAAAATCCGTGACGACCTATATTTTTCATAAAAAATCCATTTTTTTATATGAAAATCTTATTTTTGCTGTATCTTCTTAAATAAGCGTCTAATCGAAAAAAGGACGAAAATCCGTGACGACCTATATTTTTCATAAAAAATCCATTTTTTTTATATGAAAATCTTATTTTTGCTGTATCTTCTTAAATAAGCATCTAATCGAAAAAAGGACGAAAATCCGTGACGACCTATATTTTTCATAATAAA
Organism: Phasia obesa; assembly: GCA_949628195.1. Taxonomy (NCBI): domain Eukaryota; kingdom Metazoa; phylum Arthropoda; class Insecta; order Diptera; family Tachinidae; genus Phasia; species Phasia obesa. The sequence continues at coordinate 18,192,740 of OX451218.1, forward strand.
TCCATTTTTTTATATGAAAATCTTATTTTTTGCTGTATCTTCTTAAATAAGCGTCTAATCGAAAAAAGGACGAACATCCGTGACGACCTATATTTTTCATAAAAAATCCATTTTTTTATATGAAAATCTTATTTTTGCTGTATCTTCTTAAATAAGCGTCTAATCGAAAAAAGGACGAAAATCCGTGACGACCTATATTTTTCATAAAAAATCCATTTTTTTATATGAAAATCTTATTTTTGCTGTATCTTCTTAAATAAGCATCTAATCGAAAAAAGGACGAAAATCCGTGACGACCTATATTTTTCATAAAAAATCCATTTTTTTTATATGAAAATCTTATTTTTGCTGTATCTTCTTAAATAAGCATCTAATCGAAAAAAGGACGAAAATCCATGACGACCTATATTTTTCATAAAAAATCCATTTTTTTATATGAAAATCTTATTTTTGATGTATCTTCTTAAATAAGCGTCTAATCGAAAAAAGGACGAAAATCCGTGACGACCTATATTTTTCATAAAAAATCCATTTTTTTTTATATGAAAATCTTATTTTTGCTGTATCTTCTTAAATAAGCATCTAATCGAAAAAAGGATGAAAATCCGTGACGACCTATATTTTTCATAAAAAATCCATTTTTTTATATGAAAATCTTATTTTTGCTGTATCTTCTTAAATAAGCGTCTAATCGAAAAAAGGACGAAATCCGTGACGACCTATATTTTTCATAAAAAATCCATTTTTTTTATATGAAAATCTTATTTTTGCTGTATCTTCTTAAATAAGCATCTAATCGAAAAAAGGACGAAAATCCGTGACGACCTATATTTTTCATAAAAAATCCATTTTTTTTTATATGAAAATCTTATTTTTGCTGTATCTTCTTAAATAAGCATCTAATCGAAAAAAGGACAAAAATCCGTGACGACCTATATTTTTCATAAAAAATCCATTTTTTTATATGAAAATCTTATTTTTGCTGTATCTTCTTAAATAAGCGTCTAATCGAAAAAAGGACGAAAATCCGTGACGACCTATATTTTTCATAAAAAATCCATTTTTTTTATATGAAATCTTATTTTTGCTGTATCTTCTTAAATAAGCGTCTAATCGAAAAAAGGACGAAAATCCGTGACGACCTATATTTTTCATAAAAAATCCATTTTTTTTATATGAAAATCTTATTTTTGCTGTATCTTCTTAAATAAGCGTCTAATCGAAAAAAGGACGAAAATCCGTGACGACCTATATTTTTCATAAAAAATCCATTTTTTTATATGAAAATCTTATTTTTGCTGTATCTTCTTAAATAAGCGTCTAATCGAAAAAAGGACGAAAATCCGTGACGACCTATATTTTCATAAAAAATCCATTTTTTTTATATGAAAATCTTATTTTTGCTGTATCTTCTTAAATAAGCATCTAATCGAAAAAAGGACGAAAATCCGTGACGACCTATATTTTTCAAAAAAAATCCATTTTTTTATATGAAAATCTTATTTTTGCTGTATCTTCTTAAATAAGCATCTAATCGAAAAAAGGACGAAAATCCATGACGACCTATATTTTTCATAAAAAATCCATTTTTTTTTATATGAAAATCTTATTTTGCTGTATCTTCTTAAATAAGCGTCTAATCGAAAAAAGGACGAAAATCCATGACGACCTATATTTTTCATAAAAAATCCATTTTTTTTTTATATGAAAATCTTATTTTTGCTGTATCTTCTTAAATAAGCATCTAATCGAAAAAAGGATGAAAATCCGTGACGACCTATATTTTTCATAAAAAATCCATTTTTTTTATATGAAAATCTTATTTTTGCTGTATCTTCTTAAATAAGCGTCTAATCGAAAAAAGGACGAAAATCCGTGACGACCTATATTTTTCATAAAAAATCCATTTTTTTTATATGAAAATCTTATTTTTGCTGTATCTTCTTAAATAAGCATCTAATCGAAAAAAGGACGAAAATCCGTGACGACCTATATTTTTCATAAAAAATCCATTTTTTTATATGAAAATCTTATTTTTTGCTGTATCTTCTTAAATAAGCGTCTAATCGAAAAAAGGACGAACATCCGTGACGACCTATATTTTTCATAAAAAATCCATTTTTTTATATGAAAATCTTATTTTTGCTGTATCTTCTTAAATAAGCGTCTAATCGAAAAAAGGACGAAAATCCGTGACGACCTATATTTTTCATAAAAAATCCATTTTTTTATATGAAAATCTTATTTTTGCTGTATCTTCTTAAATAAGCATCTAATCGAAAAAAGGACGAAAATCCGTGACGACCTATATTTTTCATAAAAATCCATTTTTTTTATATGAAAATCTTATTTTTGCTGTATCTTCTTAAATAAGCATCTAATCGAAAAAAGGACGAAAATCCATGACGACCTATATTTTTCATAAAAAATCCATTTTTTTATATGAAAATCTTATTTTTGATGTATCTTCTTAAATAAGCGTCTAATCGAAAAAAGGACGAAAATCCGTGACGACCTATATTTTTCATAAAAAATCCATTTTTTTTATATGAAAATCTTATTTTTGCTGTATCTTCTTAAATAAGCATCTAATCGAAAAAAGGATGAAAATCCGTGACGACCTATATTTTTCATAAAAAATCCATTTTTTTATATGAAAATCTTATTTTTGCTGTATCTTCTTAAATAAGCGTCTAATCGAAAAAAGGACGAAAAATCCGTGACGACCTATATTTTTCATAAAAAATCCATTTTTTTATATGAAAATCTTATTTTTGCTGTATCTTCTTAAATAAGCATCTAATCGAAAAAAGGACAAAAATCCGTGACGACCTATATTTTTCATAAAAAATCCATTTTTTTTATATGAAAATCTTATTTTTGCTGTATCTTCTTAAATAAGCATCTAATCGAAAAAAGGACAAAAATCCGTGACGACCTATATTTTTCATAAAAAATCCATTTTTTTATATGAAAATCTTATTTTTGCTGTATCTTCTTAAATAAGCGTCTAATCGAAAAAAGGACGAAAATCCGTGACGACCTATATTTTTCATAAATATCCATTTTTTTATATGAAAATCTTATTTTTGCTGTATCTTCTTAAATAAGCATCTAATCGAAAAAAGGATGAAAATCCGTGACGACCTATATTTTTCATAAAAAATCCATTTTTTTATATGAAAATCTTATTTTTGCTGTATCTTCTTAAATAAGCGTCTAATCGAAAAAGGACGAAAATCCGTGACGACCTATATTTTTCATAAAAAATCCATTTTTTTATATGAAAATCTTATTTTTGCTGTATCTTCTTAAATAAGCATCTAATCGAAAAAAGGACGAAAATCCGTGACGACCTATATTTTTCATAAAAAATCCATTTTTTTTATATGAAAATCTTATTTTTGCTGTATCTTCTTAAATAAGCATCTAATCGAAAAAAGGATGAAAATCCGTGACGACCTATATTTTTCATAAAAAATCCATTTTTTTATATGAAAATCTTATTTTTGCTGTATCTTCTTAAATAAGCATCTAATCGAAAAAAGGACGAAAATCCGTGACGACCTATATTTTTCATAAAAAATCCATTTTTTTATATGAAAATCTTATTTTTGCTGTATCTTCTTAAATAAGCATCTAATCGAAAAAAGGATGAAAATCCGTGACGACCTATATTTTTCATAAAAAATCCATTTTTTATATGAAAATCTTATTTTTGCTGTATCTTCTTAAATAAGCGTCTAATCGAAAAAAGGACGAAAATCCGTGACGACCTATATTTTTCATAAAAAATCCATTTTTTTTATATGAAAATCTTATTTTTGCTGTATCTTCTTAAATAAGCATCTAATCGAAAAAAGGACAAAAATCCGTGACGACCTATATTTTTCATAAAAAATCCATTTTTTTATATGAAAATCTTATTTTTGCTGTATCTTCTTAAATAAGCATCTAATCGAAAAAAGGACAAAAATCCGTGACGACCTATATTTTTCATAAAAAATCCATTTTTTTATATGAAAATCTTATTTTTGCTGTATCTTCTTAAATAAGCGTCTAATCGAAAAAAGGACGAAAATCCGTGACGACCTATATTTTTCATAAATATCCATTTTTTTATATGAAAATCTTATTTTTGCTGTATCTTCTTAAATAAGCATCTAATCGAAAAAAGGATGAAAATCCGTGACG
>OX451218.1:18197133-18214633 GCA_949628195.1 Phasia obesa
AAAAATTTGTTGCAATCGTGGTGATGATGTTGATTGTGGTGGTGGTCAAAGAAATGAAGAAAACACAAAGCTCCACACACGCACTAACATTATAGCGCTTTTTAAAATCTCGTTAAATGTGTTTAACGTGCATGTTTTGGCATGCCATCGCATGTAATTTTACCATTTGATGATGCTGTAGATAACTTAAAACTTTTCATTTCAGTTGCATTTTGGCGCTTGACGCGTAACGATTGTTGTGACGGTTGAAATCAATTATCAAAACGAGAACAAGTGTTTGAAAATAAGTTTTAAAATTGAATAAAAAAATTCTTAAAAAAAAGAAATAAAAGAAAATAATAAAAATTCAAATAAATTACAAAAAAAAATTAAACATCATAAAATTTGTTTAAATGTGCCACTAAAAATCAAACTGCATGTGGAATTATTAAGTGCGTAAAATAAATAAAAAAAAGTTGCCAATAAATTTATTCATTAATGCGGATGCGATTTTTACCTGCAACCAATACAGAGTGTTAAAACAAGTTGATTGATGTACTTTACGGCTATTGCAAGCTAAACGAAATTATTTTTATTTTTATTTTTTTTGCATTTTGCTGAAACAGTTATTGGCTTTTTATGTTGCAGCGAAAGTTTTTTGTTGTCTTCTTGTTGTTTGTTTCATCTTAAACAAATACAAGTTTTTCAATCAGCAACATCAGCATCTTGGCCAGATTTAATTAAATTTTTTTTGCCAATAAATTTCGTTGTTGCAATTTCTATTTCGCTTTATTATGCTGCTTAAACAAAAGAGGAAAGAAAATTGATGAATGTTTGGAAAATAAAAAACGTGCGTGTGTGAACAAATGTGAATGTAAGTTTTAATAATTGATTTTCATGAGTTTAATACCCTGCAATAATAATAAATGGTTGGCTTAAAAGCAGAAATAAAAAATATAAAAAAAAATTAAAAGAAGAGTTTATCAATACAGGGTGACTGCTAAATTTGACTTTATTGAGAAACTCAATTAAGCTTAATTGGATTTTATACAATTTAAATTATTAAGTTATGAGTAGGAGTGCAGGTATTAAACCACTGTGCAGTACTACCTCCATAATATCTATTTACACTCTCGTTCAAATGATTAAAACTACCTGTAGTCAGCGCTATGCTATGGCAGACGAAGGTGATAAGGTGATTATTTTGAATGTGACAAGTGCAGCTAAACTTAAGTATGATTCCCCATTTACGCACACAAATGGAAATTATATACATATTTCATCAATGCTGTGACATTAGTGGTGGTAACATGAGTTGCTGAACTAGACTAGGTAGTAAAAGGGAATTGATAAACTAGACCAACTGTCTGTCGGTCTCTAACATGAAAGTATGTCAAAGGAATATAACAAAATGCTGAAAGGTGTCGCTGAAACATAAAGAAACTGGTGATTGTTCTAAAGGCGAATAAGGCTCTAAGGGCTGAAATAGAAACATTATAAAAACTGATGTCAGTTAAAGTTTTTTTTTATCTATACATATAATAAAACAGTAACTCATTTCCTGTCTGTCTTTCTGTCTTTTTCGTTGTGTTCGCATTACGTAAAAACTACTGGATGGAATTTAACAAAATTTTGTGAGGTGGTACCTTAGTATCCCTATTCCAATATACGATACTTTTTTTCCGAAAAAATATCTTATTTCCCGGAGAAAATAGAGAAAAAGCAGTTAAAGGTCGCCGATTTTTTTTACCGGTTTAAAGGTATTGCATATTTTAAGGCATATTTTAATTTTGAAAGCGGTTTATTTTACACACGGTTGCATAAAAGATGACGCTGTTTTAAAATAATAAGAAAATATGATATGAAAGCGGAATATTTTAAACGCGATTGCGCAACAGATGGCGCTGTATAATAATAATGACATAATATGAATTACTTACAGCCAACTAGCCAATTAAATAAAATTTGTATTTTATTTGTATTTTTTTACTTTGTGGAATTAGAAAATTATTAAAATATTTAAAAAAAAACTTTTACACAGCTTTACAATAATTTTTAGAATTTTATATAAATTAACGAATTTTATCCAGGGATGGTTACCTTTATATAAAGTAAATACGTCTTAAAATTTGGTGTGAATTTCTTTCAAAGCAAAATCGAACAAAATATTATCAGCAAGCACACAACGTGTGTGGGCACAGCTGGTATAAAATAAATTTATTTAAGTGACTACATAAATAGAGAAACACATCACCGTTTTTATTCTCTCTAAGAAAGAATTAATTAAATTACAAATTAGGTGATAATATTAAAGAAAAATTGGGAAGATTTAATTTTTTAGACACCAGCGCGAGTGGAATGCACATTTTCTAGACAGCCACGTCCGTCATCAGCACTACTTGTATCTAATCTACTTAGGGTAGTGTTTTAGTTGTAAGCATCATCTCTTAAACCAACCAAACCTAGATAAAGGAATACAAGAAACTTGTATTCAAGTTTTTTTTTAATTTGTTTCAAAATTTTTTGGAAAATTTTTTTGAAAATAATTTTAAAACTTTTTTGCATATTTTTTTTAAATTTTTCGTAAAAATATTTTTAAGAACATATTATAAAAATCATTTTTAAGGATTTTTTGAAAATTTGTAGTAAAAATTTTTAAAACTTTTTTGCAAACAGTTTTTTGAAAAATAAAAATCTTTTTTAAGGATTTTTTTTTTGAAAATTTGTAGTAAAATTATTTTTAAATTTTTTGTAAATATTTTTTTTTTTTGGAAAATTTATTAAATAAATATTTTACGAAAGTAATATAAAATATTTATTTCCAAAAAATATAATAATCGTAATTGATTAATATGGGGAAAGCATATCCAAATAGCTATTTCGCTAGTTAAACGCTAGTTAAGCACTAGTTAAGCACTGGAAAAATAGCTATCCGGATATGCTTTCCCAATATTAATCAATTTAGATTATTAAATTTTTTGGAAATAAATATTTTATATTACATTCATAAAATATTATTATTTTATATTACTTTTATAAAATATTTATTTAATAAATTTTGAAAAAAAAAAATATTTAAAAAAAATATTACTACAAATTTTCAAAAAATAAACCTTAAAAAGATTTTTATTTTTAAGCACGCATGATTCCTAGAAAATTTATTAAATAAATATTTTATGAATGTAATGTAAACTGTGCAATAAAGTTTCATAAAAAAAATTTCAAAAATATTATATTCATATGTTTTTGAAATTTTTTTTTGAAACTTCAAAAAATTGTGCAATTTTTTGTAAAAATATTTTTATTAAAAATCTTTTTTAAAAATATTTTTAAAAAAATTTTCAAAAAACTGTGCAATAAAGTTTAAAAAAAAAATTTCAAAAAATTTGAATATAATTTTTTTTGAAACTTTATTGCACAGTTTTTTGAAAATTTTTTTAAAAATATTTTTAAAAAAGATTTTTATTAAAAATATTTTTACAAAAAATTTTCAAAAAACTGTGCAATAAAGTTTCAAAAAAATATGAATATAATTTTTTTCAAACTTTATTGCACAGTTTACATTACATTCATAAAATATTTATTTAATAAATTTTCTAGGAATCATGCGTGCTTAAAAATAAATAATGTTGTATAAAACGATTCCCAATATAATTTTTTGTATATTTTTTGGAAATTTTTTCAAAAATTATTTAGAAAATTTTTTGCAAAATTTTTTGTAAAACTTTTTTAAAATTTAAAAAAAAAAATTCTTTTGCATTTTTTAAATCAGAACTTCCTACAATCGATATTGCGTTAGAATGGTCAGACTAAAGCAAAAAAATCGTTTAAAACAAAGTTCCTCATATTGATCCTCCCAAGGAACTACAGGGTGGGCCAAAAGAAACCAAGGGCTCTCCAAAAATTTGTCTTAAAAGTGCCATTGTGTCTCGGGCAGTATGGGCAGTGGCTCCGTCCTGCTGAAACCACATACCAGGTCTGTTTTCAAGAGCAGGACGTAAAAAATTTTCTATCATAAACCGATACCGCTCTCCATTTACGGTTACAGCACTTCCATCTTCATTCTCGAAGAAGTAGGGCCCAATGACATTTTCAGATGTGATCCCACACCATACTGTACACCTGATGGGGTGCAATTGGCGTTGATGAATGGCTCTTGGATTTTCAGAACCCCAGAACCTACAGTTCTGCTTATTAACAAAGACATTCAAATGAAAATGAGCTTCATCACTCATAATCAAATTTTCAATAATGTCGGCGATATGCTCTTTGCGTTAAAATAATTGATCTCTGGTTTAAATAATACAATTCCAAGTGTTGTCTATATAATCTGAAAGAAAAAATAAAAAAAAGTTAATAAACAGAAAAGTTATTAAACTTTTACACCCCTTGGTTTCTTTTGGCCCACCCTGTATTTAGCTAGTTAAGCGCTATTTAAGCACTAGCGAAACAGCTATATGGATATGCTTTCTCCATAGTCATTAATTTCAATTAATATATTTTTGGGAAATAAATATTTTATATTACATTCATAAAATATTTATTTAATAAATTTTCTAGGAACCATGCGTGATTGAAAATAAATAATATAATTTTTTGTATATTATTTGGAAAATTTTTTGAAAAATTATTTAGAAATTTTATTGTATTTTTTTTTAAATTTTTTTAAAAAATTCTTTGATTTTTTTTTTTATTAGAACTTTCTGCAATCAATATTGCGTTAGAATGGTCAGACTAAAGCAAAAAAATCCCTTAAAAAAAATTTCCTGATATTGACCCTCACAATGAGCCTTGGTTACCAGACCCTTTCTTTAAGGGCCTTTCATACAAATCAAAGCAGAAAAACCTTACCATCCTAAAACAAAAAAATACAAAAACCGGCTCCCGCAGGGGGTTATTAATCCCCCGATATCTGTATGCACTCCTTGTGATGTACCTGTAGCGGTTATTCAACAAATTTTATTATAATTGCATGTAATGTAGTTTTAGCTGAAAAAAAAGTAATTTAAAATTTTTAAGAATATAATTGAATTTAGTTAATTAAGTTGAATTGAATTGAAGTTAATTGAATTGAATTTAGTTAAATTTCAAGTAATGATTATTGCCTAATTATAATTACAATTATTTGTAATTTTTAATTGAAAATTTCCAATGAAAATTTTACATGTAATGTGTAATTGAAAATGTTCAATTACAAATTACAAGTAGTTGTAATTGACTTTAGTACCTGATTTAAATTACAATTACACTGTAATGTAATTGAGAATATGCAATTACATGTTACCTGTAATTTTATTTTTAATTGTAATTGAAATGTAATTGAATCTGGTTGCTTGTATTCGAGTCGTCCGAATACAAGCATCATTTTATTTTGAGACTGATGAGATTTTACAACTGAAATATTGTTTGGCTATCAGCCAGTATCATACCTAGGCGGATTAAAAAGTGACCCTTTACGCCTTGAACAACGTTGGAAAATATAGCAAACTTATTGTTGTCGTATCTTCCGATGACGACCGTCGTTACTGGCTACTGTTTTGAAACGGTTAGCGAGAGATTTCGATATGAGGACATCATTATCATTTAAATATTACTCTCAGGACTATCCAAACAGCCACTTTCCGGCTGTCTATACCGGCAAGTAAGACAACAGTATTTCATTAACTGGTAAAACAAATCCAATTAACTTAATGCCATGGCAAACTTATTTCCAAAGCGAGTGCTGAGAGTCCTGTCATCGTAAGGTGCGTAGCGACGATAATATAGCTGCTTAATTCGAAAGTCTACATCTTCTTTTCACAACTTATATTAACCATCGATCTAAACAACTCGACTTTCCACTGATGGCCTATTGGTGGCATTAGGAGAATTTTGTTCAAAGATAAAAGACCAAAAAACTCAGCAATTGAGAACCAACGACCATCCACTTCGTTATGATTTCTTAGTATGGGTCTTACAAAAGCTTCAATCGGACAACGAATCCGCAAGAAATCATTTAATCTTGATAGCAGGGTCAACAAAAAATTAGAAATTAACGAATTTCGGTATCTTTGGTGTGGATTTTTTTCCAACATGCTGCTGGAAAAGAATTTTTTTAGGTTGGATATTGGAGCAGACCACTAACTTTATGGGTGCCTTTTCTATCGTCCCTGTCATCGTTCGGTGCATAGCGACGACAATAAAGTGGCTGCTGGGTTTGAAAGTCTACAACTCAATCCCAGAACTTCAACTCACTTCGGCCTTTCACGCTACAGCATAAGTAGCATTTTTTTTTTCAAAGATTTTCTTTTATTCCCCCACATTTATGGGTCTCTTTTCGATCCCCTTTGGTCGTCAATGGTTTTTTTTACTCCATTGCTAATTTACGATCACCTTTTTCTGTAAAGTCTCGTGCTGACCCTAGACTTTTGCCGTCGACTGTAGTGATTTCAGACTGGCGTGTCTTTTTTCTTCTTTTTCATCACAGAGTCTCTCGCAACTGCTAGAACCTCTCTAAGGATCACGGTTTCTTTTCAGTCCTTAGCTAGACCCCCCGTGATCACAAATAATCATTTTAGTTCTTGTCTCTACTTTGACAGAGTGCTGTCGGGGAAAATGGGGGCACCAGACGCCAGGGTTTCTGGAACCTTAATCTGAAAGAACAGATATGTTTTATTGTGGATTCTTTTCGAGGCCCGACCAGTGTCCAAATGACTGGTACCACGGTAACCAGTAGCCCAACAGAGAGCCACCTCTCTCTGTGCACGGTTGTTAGTGAGGTACCCTTCGAGGGTACACGTGGTGGCTTTGGTTTGGATCAATACATGCAGAGATGGTGTACGGTAGGTCAAGTATGCTGTTGCACTCTCAACATAAGGAGTTGTATGGTCTCCAACACCTAATCCAGATATGAGGACATGTGTTGCCAGATTTGCCATGTTCTACAGATTGCTAGTCATTAGTGTACGTTTTGTGCACTGTGCGATACTGTGCAATGATGGGAGAGTGGCATTAGGTGGTGCTATTGTCGCTTCATTGCGCTTGTTTTATGCAGTGTGCGATATTCCCCCATTGACGCAATGGGGGAATATCACCCAGTGGTAAGAACACAGTCGGATAAGGGCCAACACGGCTAAGTGCTGACGGTAGTCTCGATCAAATCAGAACTTATCCAGACCTCCTGGGGGGGCACTAATTTTCATTGCATCCAACCTTCTAACTACTTTGACGAAATGCTTCCGGGGTATATGGGGGCACCAGGAGGAACTGGTCGGCAAGGCCCGACTACTACCACGGAAACAGGTAGCCCCATATAGTGCCGCCCTTCTCTGTGACCGGTTATTGGTAAGGTTCTTACAGTCTACATGTAATGGCTGTTTTTTGTACCAAGGTTTGCAGGACTGGTTAAGTGAGCTTTTGCAATCTCAACAGAGAGTGTCAGGCACCAATAGAGTATCAGGAGTTTGATGATCTCCCAAAAACCCCGAATCAAGGGATAAGAGCATGGCTCCAGGGTTTTCATGTTTTTCTAAATGTTTCTTATTGTTATTCAAGATAAGGGCGCTAGTCAATGCTTAAGTGTCAATTAGTGGTAAGACCACCGTCAAATACTGATGTTAAATCTTGTTGTTGTTGTTGTCCTTAGCCAGTCCTTATCGTCGCAGAAAGTGGTTGTGAGAAAGAATATATTTTCATTTGACAACAATTTTTCTTATGCTCTCATTTTAAGACACTCCACAGGCTCAGTCTGGAGATTGCGTGTTCTATTCCTGTCAGACCCCTTGAATGTTTTTTATAGGTTAGGGGCTTCGTAGGCAGTGTTGGCTTATTTTTTTTTTTTATTTATTTGACTAGAGATTGCGTGTTCTATTCCTGTCAGACCCCTTGAATGTTTTTTATAGGTTAGGGGCTTCGCAGGCAGTGTTGACTTATTTTTTTTAAGAGCGTTTGTGCCAGAAGTTGCATACGTGTTATTTTCCAACGCTTCTATATATTGAACCTTTGTAGTTTGGCACTTCATTTTTCATTATTTTTAATTTCATGATTTTTTTTTATTTTTTATTTAATTTTCTCTAAAAGTCCTTTGCTCACATGTATAAATGGCCTGGCATGTGCAAATATTTATTTGAAATGTGTCATACCATGTTGCGGATTAAAAAGAATATTGTTTGCATTAAATTTGTAATCTTTATGTTGTTGAAATTGAAATTGTTAAATGACCGTGTTGCTACAATGCTGTTGTAACTGATGTATTTGGCTTAATTTTGTGGCAACGTAAAAAAATATTGTGGATTACCGTAGATGTTTTTTTTTTTTCAATCATTTCCAACATGTTAAAATAGGGGTTTGTTAAATAAAACTGATTTTATACCTGATGATTAAAAAAAATCTGCAGTTTGTAAAAAAATACAGTGGGCTAGAAAAATAGCAATTTCTAAAAAAAAAGCATTTTAATGTGACTTAAAAGTATTTCACTGATAAAATCAGGGTTAAATTTATTTAAATACTTGCTATCCCATCCACAAAAGAAAACAAAAAACACTTGGAAGAAAAGTATGGCCAAACTTTTACTTGAACCACGCACGCTATTCTCACAGCGAAAATGTTTTAGTTTTTAAGCAAGGCACGAAGCCCACTGTTACCATCCAATCTGTTTTTTGCTAGACTATACACGATAATATTTTTTCACTCTGTATGGGATGTACCACGCCCACCATTCCAATCCAGTCAGTGTTTCTCTACACAATGTATCTTCATATGGAGGTTACTGAGGCAAAATTCCAAGGCTTTGCCTATTGCAGTTCTCTAGATACAGCATAATAATTGTTTACTTTGTAAAGGGGGGGTACCACGCTCTCTGTGTCGATTTAGCCTATGTTTTTCTAGAGCATACGCAAGGGTATGACCTAAAATCTCAATAAATTTTTCACTTTTGCGGCTACCTAAGCGCTACCTAAACGGTGTTAAGAATCATTCCTAGGAAGTTCATATGTTCTAGAAAGTTGTTTACTGAGATCTTAGGTTCATTTTTGTAGTTGATTGTTTCCTTGAATTTTGAACGATTTGCTACCTATGGTCCTGAACAGGGGAAAAAAGGTAAAAAAATTGAATTTTTTAAAGTTTTTTGCGATTGTGACCTTGACGATGAAGTTTTTTTGATTTAATATGTTAACAATTTTTGTTCTTTATGACAAGAGCTACAACTTTGCCTCAGAGAGTAAATAAAATTTCAAACGATTTGCAAAATATGAGCTTGAGTAAATGATCATTTTTTGCATAAATGACATCGAGGCCCCACATCTTTGAGGGCCCATAAAAAAACCTGGAGGACTTTGGGCAAAACTGGGAGACAGGGGTCTTTTTTTTTTGATCTTTTATGACGTAGTGGTGTCCGTATATGGTTATTTTGCCATGACTTAAAAAATTACACAGTGTGTAACAAACTGTGAAAATTTCAGAAAAAAAAGTTTACTGGTGTAGGCAGCTATAGCTTTCCGACAAACAAACATATTTAATTATGGGTTTTGTTTTTTTTTATTTTGTTTTATTTTGTTTTGTTTTATTTTATTTTATTTTATTTTATTTTATTTTATTTTATTTTATTTTATTTTATTTTATATTATACTAGCTGTGCCCGCCGTCACGTTGCACAGAGGGATATTTTGCCAATCCAGCCGGACATTAGGTCAAAAATTAAATTTTAGAAATATAAAACATTAAAGTACGCAGCTCGACAGACAACACAATTCTGCATTGTATAGTGAATTTTCAAGGCGTTTGCTTGAGATTAGTCGTTTTGGGACACTGTTAAATTCAGAACAGATGAGTAAATAGCAAACGTTTTTAATGCGTTTTTACGATTTTGAGAGGTTAGCAATATATATTTTTTGTGGCTAAACGAATACAGATTTTGTTGTGATTTTTTTTTTGCGAAAGGCTGTAACAACAGCTACTTATATTGATTTTTAGAAAAAAATTTGTTTTATATTTTTATGATAAAAAATTTCGTTCAAAATATTTTTTTTGTTCACTTTTTTGTCAAAAAAAAAAAATAAAAGTGAAAAGGTTCTTGAGAGTAAGGGCCATCGCGATCTTAAAAATTTTATATTTTTTTCGTTATAAAATTTGCAAGCCCTACTTTAATACCGTAGAAAAAACCGTTGCGAGAATGTGCGCCATTTTTTTTTTTTGTGATTTTTTCCAAATTTTACATTTTTTCTGTTTTTGGCTCATCTTCAATGGGTAGATATGAGTAAGAAATTTTTTGTCTTTTCTAAAATGTTTTTAGTTTCTCAGTTATTTTAAATAAATCAATTGTTATTATTTAAAATAAAATTTATTGTTACTAATGCAAATTATTTATAATAAAACTGTGATTTTCTGCCTGTCTGTCTGTTTGTGTTCGCATCACGTAAAAACTACTCGATGAATTTTAATAAAATTTAATGGAGAGGTACCTTATTACCCTTCTTCAAATATAGGATATTTTTTCTCCCATAAAAATATCTCATTACCAAGAAAGAGGGAGAACCAATAGTGAAAGTACGAAATTATACCGATTCAATGGTACTGCAAACTTGGCAGCAACTTTTATTTTTGTCAGCGGGTAATTTAAAACACTGTTTACAGTACACACTACAATAATTTTGGAATTTTATACAAATTTTTGATTTTTATAAAGGGTGGTTAAATTTTAAGGGCCGATGTTGATTTTGAATAAAACACAAATTATTTAGGAAATTATTGTCATTTCTCTTTATTTTGATAATACTGGTATGGTTCAATTATGTATGGAACAAAATATCGCCCAAATGGCCGCCGCGACCTCGGCAGCACACCTCCATCCGATGATCCAAATTTTTGATGACGGTGAGATATAATTGAGGTTCTATGCCGTTAATGTGTCGAATTATCTCATCCTTTAGGTCTTGAAGTGTTGCTGGCTTATCGATGTACACCTTTTCTTTCAAATAAACCCGAAGATAATTCTCATGGACGTTTCGAGAGGTGGGATATTTCCCCCTGCCCATAAAAATTTTAATAAAAATTTAAAAAATTAATTTTTATGGTATTAAGGCGTACGTAATTCATTTCTTTTAATGATTACATTATTTTATGTCACCGCCCACAAAAGGGGGCGGAGCGAAAAATGACACTCTAGGATCTCTAGGGTTCAGGTTAAGATTTTTAAACATCCTATATTTAATCAATATACTAAGGTACGTCCTTATAAAATTTTATTAAAATTCCTGCAGTAGTTTTTTCGTGATGCCAACACAGACAGACAAAAATTCAAAAAATTGCGGTTTTGTATTCCATTTTGATTACTAACTGCACCATCAACAACATTTTTCCAAAATAATTTATGTCCTGTTTTATTATATGTACAGATTATTTTGTAAATTTTTTTCTTTAAACATAATTTGAGTAAAAAATATTTTATAACGTATTGGTTGCTTTAAGTATAAGCTATCGAATGTTATATTAATTTTAGAAATCTTTCCAAAAGCATAAATGTTATAAAGCAAATTCCTACACAACCTATAAATTAATATTAATCATACGTACAGTATGAAAAAAATTTTCAATTTAATTTTCTCGATTGTATATTAATAATAATTAAAATGTTTTAACATTAAAACCTACATCTAAACATACAGTAGTAAACGAATTGAAATTCAAGTAATAAAATTAAATTAATCATACGTACAGTATGAAAAAATATTTAAATTTAATTTTCCCATTTTAGTGTTAAATCTTGTAAATATCTTAAAAGATTTTAAATTAAAAAAATAAATTCTACTATTTAAAAATGATATTTGCTTAAATGTACTACTAAACAAATGAATTAAAATTCAATTAAAAACTTTTTCCAAAAGCTGCAGATTTTGTTTATTTTTTTTTTTTATTAAAAAGATAATAAATTTGCAAAATATTAAGCTAGTTTTATTGCATAATTCTTAGGTTTTATAGTCTTCTAAAGATTATAAAAAAAAACCACTTAAGGCGAAAAGTTGTACACGAATTCTCTAC
This sequence comes from Phasia obesa, assembly GCA_949628195.1. Lineage (NCBI taxonomy): Eukaryota > Metazoa > Arthropoda > Insecta > Diptera > Tachinidae > Phasia > Phasia obesa. Next base: position 18,209,125 of record OX451218.1, read on the forward strand.
CAAAATCTTAAAATAATATTAATCATACGCTTAGCAGGAACAAAGATATTTATACATGTTTTCACTGTTCTGTTGGTTGCATTTGAACAAAACAAAGTATTATTAAATTTAAAAACAGAAAACATTCTATAATGAATTATTCGATTCTTAGTGATAATAATAAGATTAAAAAGAATTGTTGAACTGCTTTAAAAGAAAATCATATAATAAAAAAATTTTTGTTTGTGTTTTCTGAAATAAATAAATAAAATGACTGGATTAATATAATCTCAACGAAAGTGAACTAGCACATGAATTGTCACGTGACTAGTTCTTAAGTGATAGGGACTGATACAATTGTGTGTACTTACTATGGAAAGGAGCAGATACTTTAAGATAGTGATGACCTAGCAATGGGGTTAATTGACACTGCAAAGATTTGATACAATTTTAGTCCTAACCTGAACGTGCCTATTCAGTACTAGTAACTTAAATACTAGCCCAGCACTGAGGAAAATATCTATCTTTTAAAACCTTATAATCATTAACGTAAATGTTCTTCTAGTCACAAGTCACGATTTGTAACTTTTTGTACCTCTTCTATTTTGACAAGTTATGAGATTTAAAAAAAAATAAAACAATCTGCAAATTTGGAAAAGTTTGGCAACGATCTGCATTTTAAAATGTAGAAATTAATTTTTTTAGAAACACTATTAAGATTGGAAAAAGAGTTTTAATATATAATCGATAAAATTAAACATAAAAATTGATATACATGATATACTGTACGTATGATTAATATTAATTTAAAGGTTATGTTAGAAGTTTCTTTCTAACTTTAGCTGTTTAAATATGATTTGAAAAATTAAACTAACATACGATAGAAAATATATTTTTTATTTAAATTATTCTAGAGAATAATACCCACAGGTATTATTAATATCATAAACTAAATTGTAAACTTAAATTTTTAAAAAATCGAATTTTAATTGTATAGAAGTAGTACAGCAAACATTCTACGATTCACAACATCTGGTAAAACTTCTAATTTGACAAGTTGTGGGATGAGATCAAGATTTGAAATACAATTTTAATATAAAATCAAAAAGTATAAAAACATAAAAATTGTATCATACTGTACGTATGATTAATATTAATTTAAAAGTTATGTTGGAAGTTTCCTTTTAACTTTAGCTGTTTTAATATGATTTGAAATATTAAAATAACAAACGATAGATCAGTTTTAAAGCTATCAACGGAGAAGGTAGAAGGTATTTTTTTATTATAAATTTGGTTAAGGAATAATACCCACTGGATATTTATATTAATTAATATCATAAATAAAATTTTAATACATCGCTTCTGTAAAATTATATTTTTTAAATCTAATTTTAATTTTATAACAGCAAACATTCTAGTAAACATTGTAGTAAGAAACAGTAACGTGACGCTCTTTATTGTCTCACTGGAGTGCTGTTATCCCATGTAGAGATCAAATCTTGTATATCCAATTTGTAGCTTCTCAATAGCATATAAAATTGGCAAAGATAATTTTCTAAGTTTTAGAGAAAAAAGTAAATGTATAAAGCTTTTTGACAATAGTATTCAATTAATTTCAATTTTTATTTTTTATATTAAAATAATGCTACCCTTTGATAACAGCTAGGTGTCCAACTTTGTTCACTTATTAGAAACTTAAATTAATAAAATTTCGAAAATAATTTCAACTATTTATGGAATGCAAAATACACTGAGTGTCACGTCTTTTTTGTAGCAGAAATTGTAGTATATGTTATGGCCCTTCTTTTAAATACACAAAAGATAAAATACAGCCACCTTTGCATACATTTTTTTTTGTAGTTGCAACAAACTACTTTACTACAGCAGAAGACTTTCCTTGAATCTCAGTATGATCAAAATGACACTTGGATATAAGTATGGCTCACCAAATATTCTAATATAAAATTAAAAAATAATTAAAAAAAAAATTATAAAATCATCCAAGTTCTAAACAATTATTCAACATTTATTAGAAATTAATATTAATCATACGTTCAGTATGATGAATTATATAAAAAGCCAAATTTTACAACTTTCTAAAGAATATTTTAAGATATTCCAAAAGTTTTATAATAAAATACAGCAAAAACAAGCAACACTAGAACTCAATTCTGCAGAAGGATTTTTAAAAACGTTTCAGGAGGCAAAAGTATATATGAAAGTATATATGAAATTAAAAATAATTGTTAATTGTTTGTATTTTTTTTTTATTATTATAAAACCTTTAATTAAACTAAAGAAATGACATTTTAGTGAGACTCTTATATTTAGCAAATTTCCCTTTTTAACTTAATTTTTCTTGCGTTTAGTTAAAACAACCAATTTTCTTTAACAATGTCATATTTACCATAAAAAGCAGACATTACTTTCACATAAAAATATCTTTTTATCTTGTAAATTGCTCGTTTTTAATGGCATTATAACTTGACTTAACAAATGGTCTTATTTTGGAAGAAACCATTTTTTATAGTTTATATTTGTCAGCTCTATTTAACCTTTTAATTTCTACTACTATTTGGCTGCTGAGTTAATGGCATTAGTTTTATAAGATCCTTAAACTTTAGTTTGTTGTTAAAAAGAGCAACATTTATCTAACATTTAATTTGTTTAAAATGATAAAATAAATTACTATTTCTTATTTTTCTCTTAAAACATAAATAACAGACATTAACATTATTTTCTTGAAATTTGTTTGCCAAGTGTATGAAAACCAGTTTATAATTCATGAATAGAAACATGTTTAACAAAATTTCCAAAAATGAAGCATGTCTCTAAAATTAAGTTGACATACTTTTTATTCCATAATTTTTATTCCATAAGCACTTAATGCTTAGTAAAGTACCCTAAATTATTAGCTTTTAATTGCGCTTTAAATTTTTAAAATTACTTATCAAATATCCGAATAACAGGCAATTTTTTAACTTAACCCGACAATTAATATTAATCATACGCTCAGTAGTGTTAATTATATTAAAGACACAATTGTGTTTAAGAGTATTTTATCAATAAAAGCAATCTAATTAAATGAAATTTGGGTGCCCCGTTAGACTAGTAGGAAGTGTGCTAGTTTATCAGTGTGGGGGTTGTCGGTTCGATTCTTACCAAAGTCTCGGTAAATTAATTTAGAACATAATTTGTAATTGTATTGTAAGAAATAATAAATAAAATAAATAAAATAAATAAAATAAACAAAATAAATAAAATAAATAAAATAAATAAAATAAATAAAATAAATAAAATAAATAAAATAAATAAAATAAATAAAATAAAATAAAGGAAAATAAAATAAAATAAATAAAATAAATAAAATAAATAAAATAAATAAAATAAATAAAATAAATAAAATAAATAAAATAAATAAAATAAATAAAATAAATAAAATAAATAAAATAAATAAAATAAATAAAATAAATAAAATAAATTAAATAAATTAAATAAATAAAATAAATAAATTAAATAAAATAAATAAAATAAATAAAATAAATAAAATAAATAAAATAAATAAAATAAATAAAATAAATAAAATAAATAAAATAAATAAAATAAATAAAATAAATAAAATAAATAAAATAAATAAAATAAATAAAATAAATAAAATAAATAAAATAAATAAAATAAATAAAATAAATAAAATAAATAAAATAAATAAAATAAATAAAATAAATAAAATAAATAAAATAAATAAAATAAATAAATAAAATAAATAAAATAAATAAATAAAATAAATAAAATAAATAAAATAAATAAAATAAATAAATAAAATAAATTAAATAAATAAAATAAATAAAATAAATAAAATAAATAAAATAAATAAAATAAATTAAATAAATTAAATAAAATAAATAAAATAAAATAAAATAAAATAAAATAAAATAAAATAAAATAAAATAAAATAAATAAATACAATAATTAAATTAAATAAAATAAATAAAGTAAATAACATAAATAAAATAAATAAAAGAAATAAAATAAATAAAAGAAATAAAATAAATAAAATAAATAAAATAAATAAAATAAATAAAATAAACAAAATAAATAAAATAAATAAAATAAATAAAATAAATAAAATAAAATAAAATAAAATAAAATAAATAAAATAAATAAAATAAATAAAATAAAATAAAATAAAATAAATAAAATAAAATAAAATAAATAAAATAAATAAAATAAATAAAATAAATAAAATAAATAAAATAAATAAAATAAATAAAATAAATGAAATAAATAAAACAAATAAAATAAATAAAATAAAATAAATAAAAAATAATATCTAAAGCTAAAAGGAAAGGAAAGAAATCGTTTATATTTTATTAAGTATATGACTACACTCACACTATCTGTAGCCGTCTGTCTGGTTTTTAGGATATCCGCATCCGTCTGCGTGTCTATATATTTATTTTTTTTTTGTTACTATGCATTCAAATGTGCCCCCTAGTCTTTGTATTGTTCTATCTCGGCTTATGAAATACCCTTATAAAATACCTTATTTTGTAAGCTTTTTAAACCATTTTTAATTTTAAAAATTGCTAATCAAATACCCGAATTACAGGCAATTTTTCAACTTAACCCTACAATTAATATTAATCATACGCTCAGTAGTGTTAATTATATTAAAAACATAATTTTCTTATAATAACTAAAACTTTTCGAGTATTTTATGAATGAAAGCAATAAAACTAAATAACGTCTAAAGCTCAAAGGAATCGGGTTAAATTATTACAAAATAAAACACTAAAATGCTGGTGTAAAAGCTATAAAACAATGTTTTTTTTAGTTAAACATCTCTCGCTTAATGTTATTAAGTATATGACTACATTTATACCTATTTAATATTTTAAATGGTTGTTACACTATCTGTAGCCGTCAGTCTGGCTATATTATGTTTGTTACTATGAATTAAAACGTGCCCCCTTGTCTGTGTATTGTTTTATGTCGGCTTATGATATCTAGAGAAACACATACATACGTCAGGACAAAAAGACCGCCAAGAAAAGCTGCAGTACTTTGGCGGTCTTAGCTTGGCATGGCATGCCATGTCACACATTTCAAAAACATCATTATTATCAACATCGTCAACATATATGGTAGACAGACTTGATAAAAACTAAATATTTTCACACAAACTTGTTATAACGAGTGATTTTTTAAGAGCTTGAGAACTTTTTTAAAAAAAAAAACGCATAAAATTTGCAAAATCTCATCAGTTCTTTATTTGAAACGTTAGATTGGTCCATGACATTTACTTTTTGAAGATAATTTCATTTAAATGTTGACCGCGGCTGCGTCTTAGGTGGTCCATTCGGAAAGTCCAATTTTGGGCAACTTTTTCGAGCATTTCGGCCGGAATAGCCCGAATTTCTTCGGAAATGTTGTCTTCCAAAGCTGGAATAGTTGCTGGCTTATTTCTGTAGACTTTAGACTTGACGTAGCCCCACAAAAAATAGTCTAAAGGCGTCAAATCGCATGATCT